>PVJA010009734.1:0-59724 GCA_004027025.1 Myocastor coypus
GAATTAATTTTTTTTTTTTTTTTTTTTTTTTGTATTGGGAATTGAACTCAGGACCCTGCGCTTGCCAGGCAAGTGCTTATTCTACTGAGCTATATCCCTGACCTGAGGAGGATAAAATTAAAGGAAAAAAGAATACAAGTATCTAGATTGAAATTAGCCATTTATTGCCTAGGAAACTTGTCATGAAATAATTCAAAACACTAAGACAAAGAGAAGTTTCTTAGGCTTTCAGAGAGAGAGACAGAGCCAGATAGAGTCAGAGAGAGAGGAAGAGAGGGAGGGAGAGACAGAGACAGAGACAGAGACACAGAGACAGGGACAGAGACAGGGACACGGACAGCGACAGAATAGTACATTACTGGTAAAGGGAATATTACATACAGAAGAAGTACCAAGGTTTAGAAGGCCATCTGTTCCTTAGTTTTCTCAAAAGATATCTGGGAGCTAGATGAAATCGGAACGATGCCTTCAGATTTCTGCGGGAAGGTAATTTCCACTGTTGAATTATCTATGTACACCATGAAGTAAATGCAAGGGCAGGATAAAGACACTGTGGAGGTCAAAGGAGTTTCTATGTAATCATGCCAGTCATACGAGCATAACCAAAGGAAATTATTATAATCAAAGGGTCAGAGTCTTCAGACAGCTTTCAATTGGATTCATGTGTTCGCCTCAGTTTGTCTGTTATAAAAATTCAGGGAGTAATATGAGAACTAATAACATCACTGCTTACTATGTGTGAGACACTGTTCTAAGCATTTATTTGTATTACTGATGAATTTAATCCTTATGACAATGTTAAAGGACTGTACCATGATTATCCTCATTTTATACATGGGGAAATGTTGGCATAGAAGTTAAATATCTTGTCCATAAATACATATTGGATAAGGGGGATTTAGACTCAGTCTTTCTCAGTACACATTTTATATCTCTTTGTTACTTTTCTGGCATTCTCTGTCTCTGTCTCTGTCTCTGTCTCTGTCTCTGTCTCTGTCTCTTTCTCCCTATATGTACATTCTGCCTTCTTACATTTCATAATGTTTTCTGTAAAGATTATCCCATGTTACTTGTTTCTTATTATTGATTGCTTCTCACTGTGTCCCATTCCCCAGGAGAGAAGCCACTCATTCTCTTGATGTGTTTATTTTTCAGCTGAGGAAAAGGTGACCAGTCTCAGGAGCCCGGAAGAATGGACTCAGCGGAGGCTGTTTACGCTCTCTCCCACTTGCCAGCTGTTAAGCGTCTGCAGGCACAGAGCAGGATCTCCTTGCTTCAACAGAAGCATGGGACCAAGGTTCCCTGAGCAGCAATAGCCAACTGGATTTGCTGCAGTGGGGCTGTCTAATAAATGATTCATCAGAAGCATTTGATAATAATCTGTCTTGCAGCAATGTCATCAAACTTGATGTTTCCTGGTCTCGCCTTGTGCATGTGTAAGAGGTTCTCTCTGCTTCTTGTCTAGTGCCAGTGTTGGCCTGAAGCCTAATCCACAATTCTCTTCACTCAGCCTAGACCTGTCATCCCTTCTTGACTCTTGGGTTAAGATCAAGTGCAGCCTCGACTTGTCCTCTTTGTGCTATTTATAGCTGATGAGGGTTAATAACTACTATTTATTGAGGGCTTGATATTCCAACCATTAGGATGATGCCCTGTAGCCCTGCTAGTTTGTGCCTAATACTTTAATTTGTCCGTGAAGAGAGGGAGGCTCAGAGAGGTTGCCAGCTATGGTAAGATCACACAGCTGCCAGCGATAAGATTCAAAGTGTAAGTCTAACTCCACAGCCCCTCTGTGATAACACTTTATACTCTGCTCCCTATGGCTCCAGAGACAGTGCCATCACAGGTATCATTCTATAGTATTCCTCTGTAATATTTCATGAAAGGGGTGGGGGCTGGGTGGGCGCATAGAAGAGTCTTAGGGAAAAGATCAGAGAAACTCTAGAAGAATTATGGAATTATTTTCCAAGCAAAATCACACTATGTTATGTGGCCTGTGAGTCAAATCTAGCCCTTCTGTCTATTTTTGTAAATAAAGTTGACCAAAACAAATAGCCATACATAATATTTTGCAAGTTGTCTTACGGCTGCATTCTTTCTATACGGCTGATTGCACAATTGTGACAGAGACCATCTGCCCCTTTTAGAAAACATGCACTCACCTGGATTAAATGACTTCTGAAAGAAAGCTGATAGTTAGGACCAACTTTATTATGTTTTCTCTAAAGAGTTCTCAATGATAGCAGACACCCACTGTGGTACATGTGCCAGAGGTTCACCAATGCAGGCTGAGGTAATTGCAGGTAGGGGTGGTAGGGATCAGGTGCGCTGGGGGACCTAGCCAGGGAAAGGAAGGGGCAAGGAGTAGGACCTGTGCCTTGTGTCTTTGGGTAGGCAGGCAACTGCTCCCCCTAGACGCCTCCCCTCCCACTCATGTCATCCCTATGCTTCCTGCCAAACTGTAGCTTCAAATGGCGCTTTGTTCATAAACATGGAAGTGGCTTCCCACATATAACATGCTCAATGCCAACGACACCTTGACCTAAGATTCAAAGGTCGCTACAGTCTAACCTCTGCCAAACTCTGCTCACTGCCTTTTAACTTTATTTTCCCAAAGGCAATCATGCCAAGTTTGAGTTTATATTTTAAAGCCAATTCGTTCATATTTGCTTCACTTGAAAAGTAAAAATATATTCTTTTAGGTGTTTATCTTAGTCGGCCACAGCTGTTATGACAAAATGGACTCAAGACTGTATGACTTATAGTGAATGGAAACTTATTTCTCATAGTTCTAGGAAGGGTAAACCAAGATCAAGTCGTTGGCAGCAAATTGAACATCTTCCCAGAACCTATTCTTTCACAGACAGCACCTTCTCTGTGCAGGGCCACATTGAGGGCTGAGGCTGGTTTTTACCCTATAGAAATATAAGGGCTCTGCCTGCATGACCTGGTCACTGCTTGAAGGCTCCCTTTCCCAATACTAACACTTCAGAGATTAAAATTTTCAGCAGTTGAATTCTGGAAGGACACAAATGTTGAAACCACAGCAATTATATCTGACCACAGGATACCAAGCTTAGCTTTCCGCTATGATACCACTTTATATAAGCCAAAAAACTATGCATAATTTACTTTTCTCTGGATATTATCCAGTTGCATTTAGCAAAAAAAGCTTAGCTATTTCAAAAATTATAATATGATAAGCTTTCTTCCACATTGCTATGCATTTTTTATAAAGATAACATTCATGGCTTCAGACTATTACATTTCCAGTACTTCCTAAGTTTTCTTTATTTGATCTTAATTTTTAGTAGTACATGTTTACAATACATGATGATTATATTCAGGGTGAGAAGTTGGTACATGCATATAACACATCTTCATCCTTTTTTTGTCTCCCCTTCCCCTCCCCTAATGTCTTTGTAATACTTCTCCATTATTTGACCATTGAAGTTTCTTCCTGCATTCATTCATCTCCTGTCCCAGAAGTGTCTCCCACCCCATTAGATGTCAAATAGGCTGAGTTCATGTCTCCCAATACTAAAGAATGCATTCAAAGCCAAAGGAGGTCAAAAGTAGGAAAGGTTTAGTGAAAAAGGATGGTCCTAAAAGTTGGTTGCTATTGTGACTTTTTGTCCAAGGACATTTTATACAGCAAAATAACAAGTTAGGTATTTACGGATCAAACTACAATTAACATACAGGATTAAACATGTAGTCCCCTTTGATTCCTTAGCTAATATTGGTCACTTAGTCAATAGGGAAGCAAAGCATATAGCACGTATATATGGTGAACATCGTTAACTTTAGCTTATCTTACTATAACTTCTAATGTAGAAAGAAGAAAAGGGATTTTTTTTAAGGGATGGGAGTATGGGTCATGGTGTTCTGGTCACCCACCTATCCATCTGTTGCACTATCCAGGCTCACTGGATCAGATGTGCTAATTAAAGGATAATCTTAAGCTGCCATTTATCTGGAGGGAGGCACTCAAGCCTGGCTGGCCACTGCATGTCCATCTTGTGGCCTGGCTGCCTTCTAATTCACCTCCAGCCACAATTTCAATGTGTCTCATCCTCAACGCTGACTCAAAGGCCTGCTCCTCTTTGCCTATTAGTTTCTGCCAACTGAGCTGTCTGCAATACTGCTTTCATTCCTTGGAATGGTACTTTCTCTAGTTTCCTAATTTTTTTCACTCAGGCTGTTTTTTGTCTTGCAAAGAATATCATGTTCCCTTTCTATCTGTTGTTAGGTCAAGGTGTAGCGTATGGGATGGAAAAAAAAAAAAAAAAAAAAAAAGAAAGAAAGAACTGTTCTCACCCTTGGCTTACATCCTACCCATCCAGGTTGACCACAGTCACCTTCCCCACTCCAAATGTTTGTCATGCACGGGTACAGACTGACCTTCAGAATGAGGAAGGAAGTGCAAGAAGCTTATTTTCTCAGGAAGTGTTGACCTGCTACCACCATAACCTGATGGCAAAGGCGCTCCATGATCACAGTATTGGCAGACACTATTATTTCCAGATGCTGCACTTAGAAGAATGGCTTACTTTGAAAGAAAATGATAGCCAGTACATATTACATATTTTCCAGGTGTCAGGTATTATTCGGACCACTTTGCATAGTTCAATCACGTCTCATTCTAACAACCCTATGGAGCCCATACTGTTAACATGCCGATTGCTAAGGAGTAAGCTGAAGTACAAAGAAGTTAAGAAATTGTCCAAGGCTACACAACTGGTAAGCGGAACCTGAATACAAATGATCTGGCATTGGAGCCTGGGTGCTTAACCAGTGGCTCTAGTTACATACTATGGCTTCATCTCCCTATTCTCACTCTGGCCTGCATTATCTTCAGAGCACATATACAGAGGGTCTGCTGAGCAAAGTTCTTCCAGAAACAGGGAGCCTATTCCTCTGTGGAGAGACCCTGTTCCTAGCCAGCATTTGACCTGGGTAGAGGAAGCTTCCTTTCAGGAGATGGATAGGCAGATCGATTTACTTTGTTCTTGGTCATTCCATGAACCTGATAAAGACAGCAGCACATCCAGGTCTGAAAGCACTTCTTCCTTTCACATCTTCTCCAGCCCCTGAAAAGATAGTGTGAAAATGGTAATGGCACCATGGCTAGGCTCAACTGAACTGCTGTCTCATGCCCTTCCATGGGAATGAGGGGAGGGTATATTCAGAGAACCTGGCAAAGGTGAGTACAGTCACGATGTCAAGTCAGAAAGGAAATGAATGGTTATTGACCTGTAGTTTACAGAATAATTTTTGAACTCTTGACATTCAGAAAGATGTTGAGGGTGTGTCCACCAGATGTATTTCCAGTGCTTGCATTCCATGATAGCTTTGCTAAGCAAATCCCCAGCCTCTGCTTCAATTCCCAAATAGACAGGGATCTTACTACTAACCTATTCTACTTCTGTGTGGCTGTATTGGAAAATAAGACATTTTTGTTGAGTGGAGTCTTCCTGTAGTGTTCATAGTTGTGTCTAATCTTATCTGTAGTTGTAAGAGAATGCAACACTCAGTAGATTTGAAGCCAATCATTACTTTCTCCCTGGGTTGTTCCTTCAGGCTAAATATGCACATGTGTTGTAATTCTGTCTTTTCTCACATGGGTTTCTGGCCTTTCCCCAGCTAGGCTTTTATCAACTGACTATTTCCTACTTGACTTAGAGTTCTCTCAGAACAGAACTGGACAACCCACTTCAGGGAAAACAACCATTAACCTGAGAGAAGACTGTCTATCACAAGGGTTGAATCCAAAGCATGACACTCTTACTTCTAAAGAGTTCCAAAATTTGGAGGGAGTTTAGCTATTTGTTAGAAGAGGCCAGGAAACACAGAATTAGTCAAGTTTCTATGGTTGGGAAGAGGTGGTATTTTCTGAACGCTTACTACACATCAGGCACGATGCCAAATAATATGAATTATTTAATCGAACCTGCTTGATCACACTTATAAGTGCTAGAGTTATAATACTTCTTTTTCATCTAAATACACTAAGTCTTAGAGATGCTTCCAGATTTTCCCTATCTGGGTGCTGTACAATAACACCCTGGCTAGATATTAGCAGGAAAGAATGGGCTAAGGATTTGAGGCTCCAGCAAAGGACAGCATCTGGCTGCTATTATCCTTCAGAAACACCACAAGTAACAGTGAAAGGTGGAGGGAGGGAGGGCAACAATAGGTCTGTAAGACTCCAAGACCCAAAGGGGCAATGAGTCATGCAAGGTTGATACTGAAAGTTACAATGTGTAGGGTAGTAGGAGTAGTAATAGTAACTCAATAGTAACAGCTTCATGCTAAATGCCTACTAACCCAGGCATTTCAAATGCATAGTCTCCTTTAATCCTCACAAGGACTCAAAAGGGAACTCTGATTGCTATATTGCTGATGAGGACATTGTGACTGACAGCTCCACATGAGCAGAATTTAATGTGGACAGTGTTACGTTTAGGGAAGACTGGCAGAAAATGGAAGAGAAGGAAACTTATCCCTTCCTGTGAGATGCGGAACATGATTGAGGGCTCAGGCAGTGCCTCACTCTCCTCTGGATGGATGGAATACTGAGTTCTAGACGTCCACTTTTGTCAACAATAACAGACTACCCTGACTTAAGAGCTTCCTCACAAGGGGTTCATGGAAACTCAGGACCTCAGTTAGATAATTTTCTATAACTAGATATGTTATTTTAGAATCAGAACCTAAGGTTTGAAACATTTTATTCCTCTGTAGTTCCTATTTGCCTTTTTAAAACGATTTGCTTTCTCTTGATGCAGTGGTTCCTAAGTTCTCACCTGTATCACAATCAGCTGGGGAACTGATTACAACAGATTGCTGAATGCTACCCCCCAACTTTCTAATTCAGTAGGTTTGGCTGTAAGGCCTGAGAATCTGCATATCTGTCACATTAACAAGTGGTAACAATGCAGCTTGTCCAAAGGTCAGTTTAAGAACAAATGCTTTATTTTACTGGCAAAACTACTTTTGAAATGTTCAACTTGACTTCGGTATGAAGAACTAAAGAATAGGTAAAGGACCTAGCTATAGGCTAGAGGTACCAGAAGAAGTTGGGGTGCAGATTTACTGTCCAGTTTGTTGAGTGACTGTGGGAAGGGAACCCTTATGATCTGGGGAAGAGGGAAGACACCACCCAAAGGAACTAGTCATTTCTGATGGGAAAGTAGGAAACAAAGGGCCCAGAGGAAGCCAGGCCAGGGAGTTGGACTGGTCAGAGGTCCAGAGATTTGGTGATGGCAGGGATCTGAGGAAGATAGAAGTCAAATGGGGTACAGCTGTTGGCCCAAGGAGCGGAATTCTGGCTGAGCCCAGGGAAAGAACTAGAAGAGGGAGAGGCAAGGAGCCAGGAGCTCGCTCCTAGGCTGTGGGCCCAGAACACTCTGCAGATCACATTTCAGCTTTCAGCTCTGACTCACTGCCACCAAAAGCTACTTTCTTCTTCTTGCAGGGCAGCAGCTGTCAGTCAAAAAGTGTTCCGGAGCTGTCCTTTGACAGGAGCTAGATGAAGTCCTTGCAGCGAACTATAAGGAATAAATAACACAGGAAACAGAACCACATGCCCTTTCTTTCCCTTGGGGGTGGACCTGAGTGTAAGCAAGGGCAGCCTGGTGATTGACTTCTGCTGTTCTTCACGTCCAAGCTGCGAGCCACCTTCCTGGGAAACCGGTGGACAAGCAGCGCACAGATCTGCCTGCGGCTGCACCCCCAGCTCCTAATGGAATTGAAGGGGCCTAGATGGAGGCCCTGGTGGTGGTTTGATAGCAAGAAGGTGGACAACTTTACTGTAGATAAATACTGTCCCTCAAACACAGCTCATGTCTTCTCCAGGGACTTTGCATTTCTTTGCATTTGCTATTCCTTCCAACTAGAATACCTTTTCCTCAGAGTGTGTGTGTGTGTGTGTGTTTAGAGATTGAATCCAGCTGAGCTGTATCCCCCACCCTTTAGAGTTAAAGGTCTTGGGCCCGGCGGGATGGCCCAGTGGTCTAAAGCGCCTGCTTGGGGAAACTTGGGCCGCTTCAGGGACCACGGTTCGATCCCCCGCACCACATGCTGCGCCGGCCCTGCCCTCAGGGCCCGCTGAGCTGGCCTAAAGATGAGTGAATAAACAGGCAAGGGTTCTGAAAAAAAAGAAAAAAATAGAAGAGTTAAGGGTCTTGCTAAGTTGCCCAGGCTGGCCTCAAAGTTTTCTTTCTCCTGCCTCAGCCTCTTAAATACAGTATAGTATCTGGGATTACAGGCTTATCCCCCTACACCCAGCTTCCTCAGAGCCTTGTGTGAGTCTATAATCATCCTTGGGTCACGCCTGAAAGGTGCCTTTCCTGACCTTTGGGAAACTGAATCATCCCAATTCTCTGAGTCCATTTAGCCCATTATATTCTTCTTATAAAACATACAGGAATCACATCCTGCTTTTTGTCAGTCTCCCGCACTAGACTGCAAATTCTGTGAGAACAAGCCCTTATCACTGAATTCTGTAGAACTGGTACATGATAGTTGCTCAGTATTGATTTCCTTTTATTCATTTGTCTCTAGAGATTGCTTAGTACAACTTTTCTGAGGGTCTGGAGCCATCCAAATGGAAGATAAGGCGCACGTCCCTGGGGAGGAAGTTTCCGAGCCTGCTGTTGTCCTTCTATCCCCTTGGGCTGAACTGCGCAGGTTCTAACATGCACTACCACCAAAAGTTACTGAGCTCTGTGCTAGCACTTACAAACACCTTTTTAAGTCCTCACTATTCTCTGTAAAGTCTGCCTTTTGTCTCCTCTGTTACATAAGATAAAGCAGGCTTGGGGGGTCTGGCTTGCTTAAGATCATAGTGAGCAAAGTGTTGGACTGGAGGTACATGCGGGTCACTGCGAAAGCTCTAGCAGGCCCCACGGGCCTTATAGAACCCTACCTATGTTTCCACCACATCCGGTCGCTTGCCCCGGAAGGCCTTTTTCCTAGGTTTCTGCTGCGTCCTCATCCCATCCCTTTTCCTTTTGTTGGTCTTCTAGGTCTGGTCTAGCCGAGGCCAGGTGGGTGCTTCTGACACCTGCAGGAGACAGAGTGGGCTGATCGGGACTGGGGATTTGGCTCGGTGGTGGAATGCTTGGGTAGCGAGCTGGAAACCCTGGGTTCGGTCCTCGGCACCAAAAATAAAAAATAAGCCTCTCATTAAAAAAAAAAAAAAAAAATCAACCAGAGTGGGCTGATGTAGCTCCAGGATCAGAGCTTTCCTTCTCGGACGCCCCACCAACTCGGGTGCTAGGTGTCCAATCGCGATCGCTGAAAAGGAGGATGAGGAAAGCTGGAGGCCAGTGGACAGCTCTCGGGCGTAACGGTGCGCGGCTGAGGACACCAACACCTTGCTGGCCGCGCCCGCAGCGCGCAGCGCGCAGCGCGCAGGCGCAGGGAGCCCGCGCCCCTCCCTCCTGCGCGCGCCCATTCACCCTGGCAACCGGCGCCACAACAGCGCGCGCCGGCGGGGCGTGACAGGCGGGGTTGGGTGGCGCCGGTGCGGGCGGAGCCGCGGCTAGGGTAGCGGTGCAGGCGCGGGCAGCCTCCTCTGTCCCCTGACTCGCCCTCCGTGGCGGGTTCGGCGGAGTAAGCCTCTCGCGATGGACGCCCAGAAGGTAGGCGCGGGAGGGGCGCGCGGGCCGCTGAGGCCGGGGGCCGGGGCGGGTGGGC
This sequence comes from Myocastor coypus, assembly GCA_004027025.1. NCBI lineage: Eukaryota > Metazoa > Chordata > Mammalia > Rodentia > Myocastoridae > Myocastor > Myocastor coypus. The sequence goes on from PVJA010009734.1 coordinate 9,706, forward strand.
GGGGCGCGGGGTTCGCGGAGGGCGAGGCCGGAGCGGGCGCGAGGCGCGGGGCGGCGGGCCCGTGGGGGCCCCGGGACAGCTTCATCCCGCGCTTCTGCCGGTCGGCCTGGGATTTAGATCCGGGGCGGCGCCCTCGGCCCTCGCCGCCCCAGCCCGGCGCAGCCCTGCTCCCGGGGCGCGGAGGCCGGGCGCAGCCTCCCGGAGCCTCCGCTGCCGCCGCAGCGGGCGCGCTTTCCCCGCCGAGCCTGCTTCCCTGCACCGTACGTGCGGGTCGGTCGGGTCGGGACCAACCAACCTCCTTTGTGCCGCCTGCGACTCCCCTCCCCGCGACTCGTTCCTGAACAGGTCTTAGTGTTCGCTGAATTGCGAGCAAAGAGTGACAGTCATCGGTGCGGCCGCCCCACCCTCTTGGACCAGCTGGTGTTGCCGGTCGCGGTTACCAAGCGCCTGCTGTGGAATGTTGTCTACTTCCAGGACAAGTTGAGGATAGGACCCACAGGATCAGTCCTTTCATAAGTAAAATATTTAGAGAACATAGGCTAGTGTGGTCACGAGAGTTTTTAACATTCAGTTATAGTCCCTGTATAGATATCAGTCCCCGCGTTCTCTTTGTTAAATTATAGTGTTATTGAAATACAGTACAGCATAGGAAAGGAAAACAAATGTTATTCATAATGCAGCAGGGAAAAACAAAGTCATATCTGAGGCCCTTTTCTATAGATAGAAACTGCTGGAAAGAGTGGAACAGCTACCATTTTGCCTGAACTCATCTTCAAGAGCCTGAGAGAATCTGATGTGTTAAACATTGTTACAATATTTAACAGAAGTGTGGATTATTTTGTAATAAGTTTAAAACATTGTCTCTGAATAAATTTGTAGAACATTTCACAACTTATTAGGTAAGTTATGTTTTTGGATGGACATAATCAGAGGTCAAAGGAGCAAAGAAAGACTTGAGAGTCGGTACTCAGGTTGGTACCAAGAGCGAAAGCTTGGGAATTTACAAGCTCTGTAATGTGAAGCGAGTTAGGTAGCAGTGACTCACCGACTTAGAAGTAACTATTTTATAGTGTTGTTATACAAATTTAACAGTCATTATGGAAACATTGTATTTTAAAGGTCATAAAAAATTAGCACTAAAATACTCGATATAGTAAAATACAAAAACATGTTGTAGTGTGGATCATTTTGTTAATGGATGTGTATTTTTGTGTTGATACAGATGTATTGTACTGGGGCTAACTTTGAGAATCAACTTTTCAATACTGGAAATACGTTCAATGTCATTGGTGGTATCAGTCTTTCTAATGATAAAAAAATACTATTGCTTTGTAGTTTACAAAGAGTATCTGGTATGAATGCTGATAAACCACTTGATGTTCTGAATTTCATCTTCTTTTTCTCATGAGTTAACTGCAGAATCAATTACGTGTGTCAAGTAGTAATGAGCCAGACTGAATATTTCTCTTTAAGTAAGAAAGTATTATACTGCTGTCATTGTTTCAGAGACTATTTTGTGTTACAGAATGTTACAATAAAATAATAGGACAGCTGGTATAAGGAAGATAGGTACTGCTATGTGTGATACAGGGAAAGGATGAATATTTATCTGTTTGTAAGGCACTAGGGTTTTAAGTTACTAAGAGGCTCCTTCTGGAGCCAGGTCCATATTTGTACTGTTCATGACCTGTATGGGCTTTAATAATTTCCTGTTTGCCTTCATTTCTTCATCTGTAAAATAGAGACAAATAGATCCCTCGCCCCCTTTTGTGGTAGTAGCGTCTTAACACAGGGCCTCACACTGACCTACATCCCCAGTTCTCCTTAGTATTTTACTTGGAAACAGACTCCTGGCTAAGTTGCTGAGGCTTGGCTCAAATTTGTAATCCTCCTGCTTTAGCCTCTCAGAGTGTTGGGGTTATAGGTATGCGAGACTGATTGTGTTCATTAAAAAAAAAAAAAAAAAAAAAAAAAAAAAAAAAAAAAAAAAAAAAAAAAAAAAAAAAAAAAAAAAAAAAAAAAAAAAAAAAAAAAAAAAAAACACCTGATAGTGCTTAGCACACATAGTGCTATTGGCAGCTGTCACAAATTTTGTATTCTCAACCTCAGAAGAACTCCTTTTTCTAATGCAGTATAGCCATCCTTATGCATTAGACCATGGGTTCTCTACTTTTACATTTGTAAAAAAAAAAAAAAAGTATTCCATATGGTGGTGCCAAAGAAGGGTTGTTAAATCCTAATTGAAAGAGGATTGGAACTTCTGACTCATGCATTCTGACAATAAAGGTTAAGTTAACTGGACAGCTTCTTACAGAAGCTTGATGGGGCTGGTCAACAAATGGATTAGCTGGAACCAGCTGCTTTTTTGTCTGTGAAAATGACTTGGACTTCAGTGTTTTGTTAGCAACAGATGCTCTGTTTGAGTAGAGGAAGAAAATACAATTGCCTTTGGTGTGTAAGGCATACTGTTGGGTACAGAAAATGGCAGTATTAGCTCACTAGAAAGGAACAGAGGGGTTTTGTCTATATCAAGTTTCTGGGGCCCTTTTGCGAACAGGATGTGTTATGGATAGGTGCTTTTGTTTGATACTCAAACCTTTGATCATGTCATTAAGTAGTTTTAAGATAAAATCCCAAAGGGTTTTTTTTTTTTTTTTTTTTTTTTTAAATCTGATGAAATGTGCATCTTCAAATAAAACATTGAAACAGATGAGACATTTACACCTTTCTAGACTCTGGAGCTTGGAATTTGATAGTTTTAAATTAAGTTGTACTGTTGTTTCTGTTCAAGATCCTAACTATAAGAATAATAAAGCTCAGCCAGCGCAGGAAAAGAGATCCTGGAAGCAGAAAGCCACTTCAAGCAACCATCACCAGTTGTTTGTTTTTCCTGTTTTCTTCGAGTTTTTTTTACTCCTACTTACAAAAGGGTAGTGACAGGCGAAGGAGGCTTCACTGTGTAAGACTGGACACACTGGGATGGAAGCTTGAAGTGGCCAGAGGCGTTAAAGCTCCACAGCCTGCAGCCAGCCTCATGTCTACGCATGGCCTCCTCAGCCTATTGCCTCATCTGGCCCCAGGCTCCTTATCCTTCCCCTGGGCATGGCACCCTGGCAGTTCAGGGACCCCGCCTCACCTCAGGAACACAGCCTGTCGTTCATGTTCTGAAGTTATTTCTTAAGAAAAAGTTTTCCAAGGAAGAGGAAGAGAAATGAAATTTTCATATTATTTTTATATCCATTAATGTTTTGAACAGCTTTACATTCTTACAACAGCTCTCACATTTTATTTTATTTGTTTTGTTTTGTTTTATTTTGTCTTTTGAGGCAGAGTCTCCCTGCATTTCAGGCGGGCTGTGAATTCAAGCTCCTGCCTCATCCTGTCAGATGCTGGGGTTACTGGCTTATGCCATCATTCTCAGCCACAGCTCTAGTTGTTATTGTGTAGATAAGGAAAATGAACTTTAGAGAAATTACATGTCTTACTGAACCTCATAGTTGGCAAGTGGTCTTTTGTCACAGCCCAAAGTTAAAATCAGTTCTTTTTTCATAGTTCTAGATATCTCTTTTTTCGTTCTTTCTTTTGTATTATGGCCAGCTGAGCCTGCCCTGGGGGTGGAGCTGGCACAGCATGTGGTGCTGGGGATCAGCCTCGGTCCCTGCAGTTGCCTAAGCTTTCCTAACCTGGTGCTTTAGACCACTGAGCCATCTTGCAGGCCCAGTTCTAGGCATCTCATCTCCACTCTTTTGCTTGAATTCTTTGCTTTTAAATGACATGATTAAAGTTAATTAAAATTTAAAATCTTCATATGAATTAACCCAATCAAGTAGTTTATATTTTGCTTTGCTTAGAGGTTAGTTTTCTGAAAACAATTGGTAGATGGCATGGAACATGATTTAGCAAAGATTTTACCTTTTTTTCCCCAGCCCCAGATAAGATTAGCATTTTTTCTATGGCGTACATGGATCTTTCTTTCCTGTTTTTTGTTTTTTGTTTTTGGCGGGATGGGAGTTTGAACTCACAGCCTTGCACTTGCCAGGCAGGCACTTGTGCCATGGAGCTATTTCCCAGGCCATGCTGTTTCCTGTTTTTTTTTTTTTTTTGAGAGTCTTCCTGAAATACAATAGTGATCAAGTACAGTATAAGTGAATATTGTACTCATTACTTCACTCACATATAATTTTTTTTTTGTATTTTTAGGGAAGGGTCTGCAGAGTGTTCAGCATTTTACTACTAGATCAGATTCATAATGATCTGCCTGTTTATAGCCTCCCAAGAGCTGGGATCACAGGGTGAGCCACCATGCCCAGTCTCAATTGCAGTCTCAGTGGGCCCTGGGCTCAAACCCTGGCCCCCGTGCCTGCTTGCAGGCAAAAATCCACTAAGCTATTTGGCTGGCCCAAAATACAATGTTTTTAATTGATAGTAACAGTTCTAAAAAGTTACATAGTGAAGCTGACCTTTCATTTTATTTTGTAAGTTTTAATATAGTGCTTCTTTGCAATGTTTGGGTGAAGGTAAGCAGAAATACTTTTATTTCAAATACATAGTAAATGTTTGCCTTAGTGATGTATTTCTACCGTGACTTAGGATAGATAGTTATTTTGAAGTTAGTGGCTTTGTCTCCATTGTTTCATTGTTGTGTTTTCACCCTCAGCTATCCTACTGAGGCTCTGATAGCATCTGATCATGGTTATTGATTCTGGTTGATTGGTCCTGTGTTTTGAACTAATTTATAAAAATTGTTAGCCAGTCAGCCTATGACTTGCTACACTATAAATATAACTAATACGAGTCTGTTATAGGAAAATAGAAGATGCAGCTAAATGGAAATAAAAAAAAGTCATCTATAATCCTGCCTTATTCAGCATTTGTATTACCATCCAGGGTTTTGTTCTTGCATATAGATACTTTAAAAGTTATGATAATGTACTGTAGCATATTGCTTCATAATTTGTTCTTCACTTAGTATGCCACGGCTATTTTTCATGTTAATAGCATATACTAGAGTACTCTTCAGAATTCTTTTTTGTGATTATATTTCTTGATTTTATTATCTTTTGCTGTATTTATGCTGATTTCAACCTTTTAATGTTATAGTGAGGTGAATACTGTATTTGCGTAGTCAAGTCTTTGCCTATATTCCTAATCATTTCCTTAGAATAATATTGTAGAAGTGGAATTGCTGGGTAAATAGATATATACTTTGAATGAATTTTTTGATACATAATACAACCTGCCCTTCAGGAGGCTTTTCACTTTCTGCTGTTACAGCAGTCCCTGAGAATGCCTGCATCTCTACTTTTGCCTGCCTTCCTTTATTAGCCAGTGGGAGTTCTGGTTTTCTCACCAGAATATGTGCATCCCTAACTTCACTGAGTGGAGCAGCTGAGTATGGTTCCGGCCATGTTGCTGCCAGTTCCTTCCTTTTTTAATATCTTCCAGCTGAGTTCAGGGTGGCAAGGGAGTATTCCCCATCAATTCTCCTACTGGTGTTTGATTGATTGATTGATTGATTGATTTAATTTTTGGCAATAGATTATTTTCAGTTTGTAAGTTAGATAATCCAAATTACTGATTCGGTCTCATGTCTGTGTGCAGGTACTGCACACAGCTGGCTTATTGTTTTTATCAGTGGTTTTGTGATTTTCAGATTTCTGAATTTTATAGTTCTCCTTTTTTATCTTCTTGCATTATACCTGTGCATAGTATGTCAATGTTGCCATAGATATGGTCAGTTGGCATCATTCTAATTGTGTGGCTTATCAGTTGGATAGAGCTTTCTAGATTTTAACTCTTGCCACCTGATTTAATAGAGAGGTCTGCGATTAGAAGGATCTATCAAGTGGTGTGCTTTCTGGTGCAAGTTAGACATTGTTCAGAAATGCTACATTCTGTTTCCATTGAACCCTTGGCTGTAGTTGCTGGAACCCTAAGTTCTTTTGTGTGGTTTCCAAAAGCAGCAGCCCAAGGTAGTAGAAAAACAGAGACTTTGGAGACAGCCCATGGTATTTGAATTGTGACTACCCATTGATCCGTTCTTCAGCTGTAACATATGAAGGCTGTTGTAATGGTAAAGACAATACTCTTTGTGGCTTAGCACAATGTCAATCAGGTAGAAAATGCTTAGCAATTGATTTGGCTATGGCAATAGTTAACCTTCTTAAGTTGTAGGTAAATTAACAGTGTTTCTACTACTGCATGCATGTATGTGTGCATGTGTGCATGCGTGTATGTGTGTGTGTGTGTGTGTGTATTATACCTTTATTAAAGTATTGATGTAGTCTGACTCAGAAGTCTCCGGCTCTCAGATAGATGCTGAGCATTTCTTTAATCACAACCACATGGATACTAATTTAAAGTATAATGGTTAAACCTGGTTATAATGGCATTTCACCACTGGTGCTAAGCACATCAGGGGTTTGTTGTATTAAGTAGTGTTGTAAATAACTAGGTTAGCAACTTTTTTTTTTAACTAGATGTATCAAAGTTAAGACTCAACATTACAATTTGATTTCCCCATATATGAGGCTAAAACCAGTAGAATAATTGATGACCCTCTTCATCTTACTCTCAGACTCACCATGTTCCTATAGTAAGGTCTTCTAGTTTCCATCTGGAGGATTCTCACCGGTGCACGTGTTGCAGGCTTGTACCAGGTGGGAGGTGATGGAACCTTTAGGAGGTGAGGTCTTTCCCTCCATCTCTCTGTCTTGGTCTCTCTATTTCTCTGTCTCTGTCTCTCTCCCTCTCTTTCCCTTCCCTTCTCACTCCCTTCCTGCTTCCCTCCACCTCCCTCCTTCCCTCTCTCCCTCTCTCTGTCTGTGTCTCCCTCTCCCTCCCACCCTCCTGTCTGTCTTGTTTGCTCTCTCCCTCCCTGTCTCTGTCTCTGACTCTGTCTCTCCCTCTCCCTCTTCTTCTCCTTCTGTCTTCCTCTGTCTCTTCCTCCCTCCCTCCCCCTCTGCTGCCATGAAATGAGTACCTTCTGCTATGCACTTCCTTATGGTGATGCTGCTATAGCCTGGAACAGTGGGGCCAACCTGTCAATCATAGTTTGAAATCTCTAAAATTGTCAGCCAAAATAACTGTTTTGATGAATTCTATTTTGTTCTAATCTTGAAGTAAAATCTTCATCTTATTTGTGTTTCTACTCCCCCCCCCCCTTTGAACTCCTTGCCAGGCAGGCCCTTGTGCCACGGAGCTATCTCCCTGGCCCCCTTATTTGTGTTTTCAGATGATCTGACCTTTTTTGTGTGAACCTCTGAGCTCTACATATCAGTTAGTAAAGTTAGTACAGTACTGTTAACTGCTTTCGTTTGGATCCTAGTCTTGTGACTTCTTAATTCTGGGTTTTGTGGAAGCCACCTGACCTCTGTACCCTAGCTTCTTCCTTAGAAAATTGAGGTAATGCAGTAATAGTATCATACCAAATAGGATTCTTGAAAGAGTAAATGAATTAATAATATGTAATGAGTTTGGCAGGCCAGGGGTACGTCTCAGTAGCGCAGTGCCTGCCTGGCAAGTTCAAGGTCCTGAGTTTGATTCCAGTATTAAAGACAGTGTTTGGCACTTAAGAGTATAAAATGTTAGATATACTTTGTTCATAGTCTGCTGATTGTGATTTTATTTTATATGATTAATAATGCTTTTAAGCATAATTTTTAAAGTCACACTCCTTTGAAGTGTGTCTCATGCCTTGTGCCTCCCATGTGACTTTGCTCCATTCTGTGGGAAGGGTTATAGTTATATGTAGACCACTCTGTTGTGTGGAGTTGCCTTAGTCTGCATCCATGCCCAGGTAACTGAGGGGCTCCTGCCTGATACAGTGATTTCCTTGAGGTTCTGGTCATTGTGCTATAGGACCAGTGCACGGTGACCAAGGTTGCCTGTGGATGATTTGTCTGGTGACATACAAGGAGAAACTGAAGTATATAGTGAATATTTAAAGTAAAAAATTATTATAATACAAAGCACATTGTCGTTAAGTCCCCTATCACTTCAAATACACTTATTCTCCTCATTTCTTGACTGATTTTGGTAGTCTTTTTTTTGTGTCTTTATGCAATGTGACAAAAATATGGTGCATGATACTGCCAAGTGCCATTCAGCAGGACAGACTTGTAAAAATGGCAATGTGCCCTCATCTACTGCATGCACTGCGTCTGGCCCTGTGTTAATTGTGGCTCCTCCCCAGAGCCAAAAGGACCTGGAAAAGTAAATATTCTGAATTGGTTCCGGATATCATAAGGCATAGATACAGCAGTAAAAGACACTCATGAAAAGGGTGTTCCAGAGTTGCTTTAGAAAGTGACAGAAATGACAGAATAAGTGTGTTTGAATTGAGGGGGAGCATTTTCAGGGACATTAATGCCAATGTGGATATTTTTTGTACTGTTAATTGAATTCAGGACCTTGCACTTGCCATGCAGGCATTTGTGCTGCTAAGCTATATCCCCAACATATAGGTTTTGTTGTTGTTATTGTAATACTTTTTCTTTTGTTTTGGCCTTTTTGAGACAAGATTTCACTCTGCAGTTAGGCAGATTCCTTCCATCATGTAGAAAACCTAAGATGTTCTTTTCATAGCTTATATCATGTTTATGGAGCTTGTATTATAGAATTATAAAAGCTGCTGATTCAATTGAAGCCCATGGGAGATCAATTAAGACAAAAACTGATTATATTTTTTACACACTGTCTTTGAGTTCCTGAGTAGACTATATATGTGCATATCTTCCTTGCCTGCCCTTGTATACTTCCTGGATTGGACTCCTTCCATCATATAGAAAACCTCAGCCTCACATCATATAAACAAGCTAGGGTCAAGTTTCTCCACTTAGTTGTTGTAATCCTTTCCTTTAGTTTTTATAGGTGCTGATGGTACTTTGTGTTAAATACTTGATTATTTGTACCATAGTTTCTTTTCCGGTTCCTTAGTCCAGCTCCAGGTTCCTTTGTTTCTTTTATTTTCATGCTTTTCTACCCTTGCCCTGATGAGTTCACTATCCTTATGAGAGCCAGAGTGATTGAGGCACTGGTTCCCTTCATAAGTTTTCTTTTTTAAGTCAAGAGTTATTTTATTTATTTTAAGATAAACATTAAGAATTCCCCATTACCCACCACCTTACAAAGCTGAATGTGGAGTGATGATTTCTCTCCCCTTCCTGATGAACTTGCACTAATTCATAATAATAAATCCCAGCTCTTGAGCACAGTTGTGTGCATTTGCTTACCCTTTCTTTCCACAAGGATAATGGATTAAACAGCAGATGGATTCAGCACTTTTGGAGCTCTTTTCTCAGCAGTCTATCCTTGGGGAACTTTCTGCAGGGAGATGAGAGCAGGAGGGGAAGTAAGCTGATTAAGATGTGCTGTGTACCTGTACTGATTCCCCCAAGAAGAATGTAATAATCACCTGTTGCAAACATATGCTAATATAACATTTAAATAAAAAAATTATACTGTACTTTTTCTCTCTAAATTTAGGAAAGCTTAGGATAGAGATAGCACCTTCTCTAAGCATTGTCTACTGAAGTCACATTTCTTTGGGCTTTGCCTCTTACTGACACAGGTGGTTGCTACTTTTGTAATCCTCTTGAACTGACTGTGTAGCCCTGGCTGGCCATGAATTTGTGGCCATTCTCCTGCCCCAGCCTCTGAGTGCTGGAATTACTGGAATATATCACCGTGCCTAACTATATTTGTAGCTTTTGAAAATATGTATTCTTTTCAATGTTGTTTTGTCCATTCTCACAAAACTGTCTCAGTAGTGTTTTGTAGTCAGGTCTGGGAAGTTCTTTGCACCTCATAATACAGTGTATCCAACAAAAATGCTGTAGGCTTTACTCTAGCTTAGTAAATTAAAGCTGCTTTTTCCAGTGTACGAACACTTTATCTAGGGGTGTGTGAGTGATCTCGTGTTTCTTGGAACTGAGTTAATTAAAAGCTTCAGCCATTGAGTATTATCAAAAAATATGATTATATTTTCCAGAAATAGTACATAACTCTTTAAAAGATCTTTTCTTCCTGAAAGTATTGTGGGGAAGTATTTTTAAGCCCTTATGTAATTTGTATAGTTAATTTTCACACAGACATTTTAGTTTTTTTCTCAAAAAATGATGCTAATATGCTTTAGGGCAATAATACTGTACATGTTGAAAAGATTTATTTATTCTATGGTCGTAGAATTTTGAATGAACTGAAGGGAATGGTAAAAATAAGAGGAAATGTAACCCGAAGATACTTTCTTTTTTGAAATGTGGGACAGTACCACACAAAGTGAACATTATCCTGCTTGAGATTTTGTAATTCTCATGTCAGTTGTCCTTAAGTGCCATCTCCTTTTTGTCAGCCTCAGCGGCGGCTGACCATTGTGCTCTTTGTGTATCAGGGAAAAGTTTAAGCAAAAACATTAGGAGCAGTATTGATTTAACAGATGAGGAGACTGTGTTTGTCCCTTTTGCTAGGGCATTTAGTAGAATCCTAAAAAGTGCTACCTCTGCACCATTTATTTTTGAGAACTGATAATTTTATAATACCATCTTTGAATTTCTAATGGTAGTATTTATGTAAATACAAACTGAGAAGTAAGTAAAAGTCTGGTAAAGGAACTTGGGTGAACACTTTTAACTTACATCTACAGATAGTATCTACAATTCAAGAATCTCAGCCAAGTGTGGTATAATTCTGTAATCACAAGACAAGTTCAAGGGGAGTTTGGGGACTTTAGTGAGACCCTGTTTCAAACGAAAATGTTTCTAAAAGGCCAGAGATGTAACTTGGTGGTTGAGTGCGTGACTAGCACGGGGGAATTCATTCTCCAGTAACAAACAAACAGACAAACAAACCTGAATCTGGTGTAGCTAAGGATATAAATTCTGATTTAAGAAGATGGGTCAGAAAGCTTTTAGGTTGTGTATTTGTAATTGTAAACTTGTATGAGTCAAAGGTAGTGTCTTATTTTATTTTACTTTCTTATTCCTGGGACCAAGTATCCAACATCTACAAGTTAAATGAGGAAAGGTTTATTTTGATTCCGTGCTTGTAGAGGTTTCGTTCCATAGTCAGCTGGCTCAAGGCAGGGTGGCCTTGCAGCAGAGTGTGGCAGGGGAGCAGTTGATGGCCTCCACAGGCAGGAAGCAGATCAGGATCAAGGTAGTAGGAAGGATACACACACATCTGGCCAAGTTCCCAGTGACCCTCTTCTCTTCTACCAGGCTTGACCTCCCCTACTTCACCCAGCTATGACCCCATTAGTAGACTGTTAAGGTCTAGGTGTCCCCCCAAAGCCTCATGCAGTCATGGGGTGGATTCTGGAGTTTGAGATTGATTACTGTGGGTGTGGATGCTGCACCTGCTCTGGGGCAGGTCATTTACATTTCAATGTAAGGAGGGAAAAGAAGCTAGCTGCTTGAGCTGCTGCTGCTACTCCTTTTGCTCTCTGCTCTTTGCCACTGCCATGAAAGGCTGCTCTCTGCCATGACCCGCTTTGCCTTGGAGCCAGCCCAGTATGGACTGAAACCTCCAGTAATTGTGAGCTAAGTAAACCTTTCCTTCCCTCATTTTGGGTGTTGGGTATTTGTCCTAGCAAAGACAGAAGAGTAACTGAGACATGGACTAAGCCATTGCCCTGTACTGTGGTCCTGTATTACATTCCCCAAGTCTCAGAGTAACGATCACTTTGTATGATTCCATCCCACACTGCCCACATTTCAAGGCCTCATTAGTTTTATGTGGCTAGTGGTTACCATATTGGATAACATACATATAAAATATCATGATAACAGCAGAATATTTTATTGAATGATGTCTAACTTAATGATGAGAAAATTAAGTAACCACATTTTATGTAAGATAGAAACATTAAAATTAAGAGTATTTGCTATTTAAATTGCTTGCTTTTTTCACGGTGCTTCTGTAATGTCCATAATGCAATGAATGTTACCTAATTTCATATATATGTATTCTTTTATTTTTGTAAGTGTTGAATTTCAACTTCATTTTATTCTTTATGCTCTGATGTTATATGAGACAGTTTTGTTTTTGTAATATGTGAGGATTTGCTTATATACTGTTGCTATGGCTTTATCACCTAAAATAGTACTATTGATATAAAGTAATATTAACTATTTGCAGTCTGAATAGCATTATAGAGTCTAATTTTATACTAGGAATAAGAATTTAAAACAGTAAAAACATATACCCCATATTTTGTGTAGGCCTTTGGAAAATTTGAACAATGAGAAGCTGTACTTTGTTCCTATTTATTGTATAATGTACTCTTATATACAGTTTATAATTACAAAATTTATTAATTTATATTCTCTTTTAATAAAGGGTAATATTTTTGTTTAATCCTAGGAAGCTCTACAAAGGATTATTTCAACCCTGGCAAATAAAAATGATGAAATTCAGAACTTCGTTGATACACTAAACCATACATTAAAAGGAGTCCAGGTATAAGTTTTTTATTAAAAGTATGTAAATATGTCACAATGAATGATTAAATTAAATGTGAAATTTAAGTGTACTATATCAGAAACTAACAGAGGTAAGAGCAGAGGTGTAAAATGGCAGATAAAGTACAGCTGCTGTGGCAGTTAGGGTAGGTGTCAACTTGATTGGCTTGGGGCTTCCACCAGGGTTTTTGGTGGAGTGTGGTTGTATGCCCTCTCGCAGTGTTGTTTCTGCTTTGAGCCCGCTGGCTCTGGAGTGAGTCCCCTGAGACCGTGAGTCACACTAACATATTGCTAATGAAGCTAAAATTCCTCTGTCTTGCTGCTGGGCAGCTGTGAGCCACCTGTGGAATGTACATGGCTGACCCATCAGGCAGTATGGGACTGTCCTGTGTGTACCACTGTGACAGGAGCTGGTAAGAACATGTTCAGCCTTTCCCTTTAAGTTGGGTGGGTGTCAGGAGTTATGTTCTAGCAATGGGAAAGGGGACTAACGCAGAAAATAGGTACTGAGAATAGGATTATTTCTGTCATGGTATGTGATTTGTGGTTTAGGAGCCTTTGGAACTGGCTTGCAGGAAGGGCTTGGAAAGGTTTGGAGATGCAGGCTAAAGACACCCTACAATGCTGCAAACAGCAAGGCCACAGGGTAGGGGCACTGAAATCCTTTGGAATTTACATTTGGTCACCATGTGCCCTGTATGCTAGATATGGAGCTACTGTACTTAGTGTTTATCCTGCTGACTTTTGGTGTTGCTTTGGTTTGATTCTTTCTCTCTGTTCCTTCCTTTTAGAATGGGAATTTTACCCTGTGCTATTATACCTTGGTATTATATAATTTATTTTTTATTTTTATAGAGATTCACAGCTACAAGTTTTCCTCAAGTCTCAGATTTGGGCTTGAATTTTTGAGCAATGCAGAACTTTTGAGACTTTAGGGAAAAGGTTATTGCATTTCTGATTGAACACAGGGAGATTTATCATGTTGGGCAGAATTTTGAACTTACTATAGTCATGCCAAAGCACTCTGTTTTCAAACTCATTAAGTTTGGTACTTGATGAGCTTATACCTAAAAATGTCCCAGCACTCAACATTTGTTTAGTAGTCATAGTGCAGACTAGAACTTGTAGGTGTCCCTTGTTACCCTTTTGACTCTAAATAATTCCTTTGGTACCCCTCACACATCCTAGAACCAAGTACCAGAGAGCACCAAGGTGCACTGTATTGTCTTTGTGCAGAAATTACATTAGGTTTAAGGAGATGTGTGCAGTATGAAACTGACAAGGATGGGCCCTCAGGTTGTGTTGCTGTGTCAGTTTGATTGGACTTGGCAGAGCACACTTCTGCAATGATAATTTTTTGTAGGGCTGGCCAGGCACAGACTGAGCCTCCTGAAACCAGAGCCAGGTTAGACCTTTCTTCCTTGTGGATGTCAGGTGCTATGTCCCAGCAAGGGGAAAACAGATTAATATGAAAGCTTTATTTCCAATACCTGCATTTGCTATAGAAGTACCAACTATAACAGTTGCTGGAGGACGTTATAGTGCTTGCTCTGCTTCCTGTTCTTCCTCTACTGCTTCCTCTGTTGGATATTTTTCTACTAATTTCAGTTAAGAGCAAACTGTATTTTTTCAAAGTACTAAGAAGTAAATGATTTCCTACATAGTAAGTAGTGGATGCAAAATGTGAATTCCGAGGGATCTATTTGAAGAAGTAGATGAAAGTAAAACATAAAAGTGAATCATAAATACCCAGTGAGGCTAGAGAGGAATATATACTTAAAATCAGTGGTTTTAGGTGTGGGCCGATAATCCATATTGGCAGTAGGAAATGATTATGGAAGGATGCTCAACAATCTAGTGATTGTTAGAAACATAAAACCTGTAAAGACTGAATCAGGAAGAAATACAAAATTGGAACAGACTAATAAGATTCAAGTAAATAGTTATGCAGAGTTTCCCCTCAATGAAAATCCTGGAACTTGATACTTCACTCCTTAGTTCTACTAAATATTTATATACCTTTGCTTCTTAAACTGCTCCAAAAAAATATAAATGAATAAAGAGAAAACAAAATACTTCCAACTGTATTTTATGTGACCAGCATCACCCTGGTACCAAAACCATATAAGAACGTGACAAAAGCAATGCTATATAAAACTATGTCTCTGATGAGCATAGATGCAAATTTTGTAACAGTACTGTCAAACTAAATTAAACTACATGTTAAAAATACTATTTACTGTGACCAAGTGGCTTTATCCTTGAGATTCAGGGATAGTTCAGTATATATAAATCAACAAACTTGATGCTCCATATTCACAAAATTAAGGATAAAACCCACATCTCATTTGACTAGAGGCAGAAAAAAAAAGTATGACAGAACCTTAACATATTTTCATGGTAAAGATTCCCCCAAAAATGTACCTCAGCGTGATAAAAGCTAAGTATGACAAATGCACAGCTAATACCACAGTTGATGGGGAAAAGTCAAAAGCTTCCATAATTAATAGGACAATACCTGTTCTCATAACTTATATTCCTCATAATATTGGAAGGCCTAATAGGGGGCAAGAAAAAGAAATAGTAGGTATCAAAATAGGGAAAGAAGTGGCATTGCCTACTTGCTGAAGTCATTATATCATATATAGAAAACTAATTAAACCTATTAAAGTTGATAAATTTAGTAAAGTTGCAGTATACAAAATCAGTACAAAATTGATAGCTTTTCTATATAAACAGGAATATTTGAAAGATTAAAAATAGTTAACTTCCTATAGTTCCACAAAAATAAAATATTTAAATGTAACTAAGGAAGTGAAAAATCTGTATACTAAAAACTACAAATGATGAAAGAAATTAGAGAAGACATAAATGGAACGATAGCTAATGTTCATGGACTAGAACAGTGGTTCTCAACCTTTCTAATGCCTTGACCCCACAATACAGTTCCTCATGTTGCAGGAAATGAAAAAATAATTTTGGTGGCTACTTCAAAACTGTAATTTTGCTACAGTTATGATTTCCGATGGCTTTAGGTGACCCCTGTATTTTGGTCATTCAACCCCCACTGGAGTCGTGACCCACAGGTTGAGAACCGCTGGACTAGAAGAATTAATATTGTCAGAATATTCAGACTTCTCAAAACAATTTAAAAATTCTGAAAGTCATTGTCAGTATTCTAATGTTTTTTTTGCAGAAATAGAAAATATCCTAAATTTTTAAAAATTTGTTTAGAAAATATCCTAAAATTTATATGGCACTATAGAGAATCCTACATAGAAAAATTAATTTTGAGCAAAAATGCAAAACTGTTATACTCAAAACAGTATGGTACCAGCACTGGTTAGTAGAATAGGATAGAAAACCCAGAATTAAATGTATGCATGCATAGTCAGCTACCTTTTAACAAAGGTGCTAAGGCACTCAATGAGCAAAGGATAGTCTTTTCAATAAATGGTGCTGGGAGAACTGGTTATCCACATATAGAAGAATAAAATTAGATTCTTATTTCACACTGCATACAAAAATGAACACAAAATATATTATAAACTTGCCTATGAAACTTGAAAGTGTGTAACTACTATAAGAGAGCAAAGAGGGAAGCTCCCTAATAATGGTCTGCAAGATGATTTCATGCATATGACCCCAAAAGCAAAGGCAATAAAAGCAAGAATAAGTAAACGAGATTGCATCAAACTAAAAAGTTTGTGCATTGTAGGGAAAGCAACAGAGTGAAGGGACAGCCACAGAGTAGAAGAATTATTTGCAACACTATCTCTGAAAAAGCGCTAATATTGAAGTATGTAAGGAACCGAGGAAATAGAAAATAAATGTAGTACAGATTTGACTCCCTTTCTGTATGTCCAAATTGTCCTTCACAGTTGGTGAATTGAAATCTCTGGAATATTTTAATGAAGTCTTTTATTCTTTTTTTCTTGTCATTGAGTCTCATGTACTTCAAAGGCTAAGACTCACTGGCTCAGGATCTAGATGAAATTGGGAACTTTTAATGAAACAGCTTATTACATTATCCCGTAGGACAACTTTATAAAGGATAAAAGAGGGTGTAGGCCAGTCCATAAAAGGCAGCTGCTTAACTCATAGCATTGTTGTGGTAGTACTGTCAGTATTAATAGGCAGCCCCTTAAATTTTTCTGTTTGCAAAGCCTTAATATTAAAATTTTGTTATTTTTATGTTGGATTAAAATAGCTTATGATAGAAACCTACTTTCCCTTTAGGAGTATAACTTCATTTTTAAATGTTTGAAAGCTCTTCAGAAAATCACTGTTTTGTTTTTTAAAACAGGAAAATTCTTCTAACATACTTTCAGATTTAGATGAAGAATTTGATAGCTTATACTCTATTTTGGATGAAGTAAAAGAAAGTATGATTAACAGTATCAAGCAGGAACAAGCTCGTAAATCACAAGAGTTGCAGGTGAGATCATATAAGTATCAATATTCTACTTAAATGCTAGTATTGGCAGCAGAAATTAATTACCTTTCACAGAAGAATGAATTTTAACTTTGTTTTGGTCATTAATATTTTTTTTAAATTTTGTTATTAAAATCACAAAGTCTTATTTTTAACCATTCTTAAATGTATAGTTCATTGTATTCATACTGTTGTGCAAAGTATAACTTTAATCTTATTACAAAACTGGAATTCTGTATTTGTTGATTACTAATTCATTTTCTCCTACCAGTTTCTGGAAATTACATTGTTTTCTGTTTCCATTATCTTTATTAATTAAATCTTATAGAGAAGAATCATACAGATTGGTCCTTCCTGGCTATCTTGTTTTAGTTAGCGCCATGTTCCCAGTGTTCATCTATGTTTAGCGTGTGCCAATATTTCCTTTATTTTAAAATTTGTATTTCATTTATGTTTATACCACAATTTCATTATCCATTTGTCTGTCTGGATCTTTGTGATTTTTTCTCCTTTCAGGTCTTGCAAATGCTATAGTGAATATCAGCATTCAAGTATATCTTTGAAAAAAACATTTTTAACTCTTTTTTGTTTTTGATGTATTTGGTTGTTGCAGGGTGTTACTATGCAGCTTGGACTTGTAATGATCCTCCTGTCTTCAGTCTCCCCAGTGCTGGGATTGCAGGAGTATGCCACTATACCCAAACTCTGCCTGGCTTAACCCTCCCTGGGGGCATAGTTGGCACTACATGAGGTAGATCAAACCACCATCCCTGAGCTTGCCTAAGCAGGTGCTTTAGTCCACTGAGCTATCTTGTGTGCCAGATCCCACCGTTTTTTAATTCTCTTGGCAATACACCTACAAGTAAGGTTGTTAATCATGTGGTGGTGGTTTTTTAATTTTCCTTGGAACACTCACACTGTTTTCCTAGGTGATTACACTGTTTTACATTCTCACCAGCAGGGCCCAAAGGTTCTAATTTCCTTACATGTTCACTAACACTTCTTTTTTGGAGAGGAGACATCTTAATGGGTGAGTTGGTATTTGTATTGTTTTCATTTTATTTATTTATTTTTTGAGTAGGAAACATTTATTAAAGGAAGGAAAGCTTCTGTCTAAGAGAGACAGAGGGGACCCAGAATGTGGGTTTATGAGGACCCTTTGTCTTAGGGAAAGCTTTATAGATGAAAATCACAAGGTGGATATAAGGTGGGACAAAATTTCAGTCAACTAATAAGATTACAAAGGTGGTTGCTTAGGTGATACTGACCAGTGGCAAAGCAAGTCACATAGCAAGTGTGCCTCAAAAGAATAAGGACCTTGAAAGGCACTGGTCACGGTCCTGGCCCTCCACCAGGTACTTGATGCCTGTTGAGAATATCTGTCATTATCATTTATCCCTTATGGGAGTATGTACTTATAGTCATTCTGTCTTTGTCTTGAGGTCTGGCCCTCCACAGTTGTAATGGGTCTTCTGCATAGTCTCTTTTGAAGGCCCAGCCCTGTCCGACTGCCTATAATATTATTATATAACCTAGTTGTCTTAAATATTCTCTCCTGAAAAGAGGTTCCCCTTAACTAGCATGAGAGATCAGGGAGTGATGACTGCTCTGACTGCTTCAGGCTGAAGAGGATTGTAGTGTTGTGCTCAGCAGCCAGAAACACTCTCCAGAGGGTCTGTGTAAAGATCCTCAGTAGACACCAGGCAGTCTTATCTTGGGTTGCTGTATAGCTTTAAGACTGGAGGAGACAAAGCCAAAGAAAGAGTTAAGTATGTATGGGCCAAATAATAAGATCAACAAAGTTATTATGAATATAGCTATCAAGAGTTTCAAATAGGAAGAGGTAGTAATAGCTACCTACAAAGAGGGTAAAGATGAAGTCTAGGGAATTTTAGAATATGATATGGCATCAATTTGACATTTACTATATTTTCAACCATTTGGATATTAACAGAAGGATCAGGAATGTATGCACAACATTTAGCTTTTACAATACACAAGTATCCCTTTATTAAAATATCTAATACCATCTGACTTTGGAGGGTAGGTTGTTTCATTAATTTTATTTCTTCAGAAGAGAGAGACCAGTCAAAGTGTCATTCAAGGCCTGTTGAGTATAGTTAGTCAAGGCCATGATGTGTTGCATGACATCACATAATCCTAGGGAAGGGATAAGGTTAGAAGCCAAATGTCATACCAGTGAACCATGCTTCTAGACTATTGATACTTTTAGGTGGGATAAGATTGAGGTTTTCAGTGATTTTGACATTCCTCCCTTATAACCCTGCAAGTCTCAGTGTGTATCTCCCTGTCTATGTGGCACATAGCCCTGCCACAAATTGTTTCCACAGGACCAGTGAATTCCATGGAGGGATGGTGATAGGTGAGGGGGGATTACCATCTAACTCTAGATCCATTAAACCAGTCCTTTGCAAACCAATCTCTGACCTGTAAGGTTATGGTGTCTCTACTGGAGGGACTATCTGTCCCACACATTTAGTAGAGTTAGGCTACTGAGAATAAGAATAATTTCTTTGTTCTCAATATAAAGGGGCCTTTCTACTAAGTTCTCCTATAGTTGGTGTTGACTACATACAATTATCATCACCATAAGTATTAACTTTCTGTCCTTCACTGAGTTGTAAAGCTCTTGTCAAAGCTGTGAGTTCTCTTAGTGGAACACTAGTCCCCAGGGAAGGTAAGGTAAGCACTTACTCTACTGTGATATCTCCCTGACCCCATACAATCATGTCTTTTAGCCTTAACTTTCTTCTTTTTCTGGTAGAAAGGTGGCAGGGTTTAAGTAGGAAGATAGTTTTATTTGAATAGCTGTTCCTTTTAGAAGTAGAACCTGGTATTTTAATAAATCACTTGTCCTATTCTTAAGGCTGCTTGAGCCAGCCCAAAAAAACAAAAACCTTCACAAGTTTTGAGGTCCAGGTAGATAACTCAGTAGAATAAGTGTTTGCCTAGGAAGCACAAGGTCCCAAGTTCCATCCCCGGTACCTCAAAAAAACAATAAAATGAACTGAAGTCCTTCTACAACTGTTTAAAAAAAAAAAAAGAAGTCACTTGTCTGATAGCCATATGCTCCATTTGGAAGCAAGAAGTCTTACCACGTTATGAAGTGTATTTATAGTGAGATCTTTGCCTAAATTTAGCCTCCCATACCAGGAGAACTACTGGTGACCACAGCTCTAAGGCATGCAGATGATCTGTTTGTTGCAATGTGTAGTTTATGATTCAGATGACATACAGGTTACTAAACAGTTGAGTGGGCCAATCTGTTGAGCAGGCCTAACATCCTGTACAGGAACTCCCAAAGCCCCACCCCACCTTTGATCAGCACAGATTGAAATGTTTTCCTTTGGCAGGATCAGCATTTGGGGACTTTAGAAACATTTAAGCTTCTGATGTATAGGAATTAAGTTCCCAAGTTAAAATATGGTTATCTTATTTTAGTAAGTATTGTAGTATGAGTATCCTTTGGGCTTTCTTTATAAACTGATAGAAGGATTGTGCAATCTCACCATGCCTTACTATTCATGGTGACAAAATCCTGTGATTCCCAAGAATCCTCATAGCTGTTTTAAAGTCTTGGACTGTGGGAAGTAGAGTATTGTTTAATTCTGTCTTCCCCAGCCGTCAAGTTCCCTTATATATAATGAGGCCCAAGTATTTTACCTGAAGGTGGCAAAGTTATGCCTTAGAAAATTCTGTGAGTTAGGAAATTCAGCGCGGCACAGGTGCCTTGACTACGGAGCTCTTCTGAGGGGGCACGAAGCAGTATATCATCTACCTATTGTAAGACTAACCTGGGAAATTGAGGGCACACGAAATTGTGGGAAAGCACTTGCTCAAACAGATGTCTGTGCTTCAATTTTTGAGGAAGCACCATCTGCACTAGTTGAGAGGCCTGGTCGTGAAGATTGTCAAAGGCAAAAGGAAACTAGGAATCTGTACACAAAGGACTACAAAAGAAAGCATCTTATAAATCTAACACTGAAAGCCAACCAGTGTCTTCTGGGATCTGAAAAGTGAGAGAGAGTAAGGGTTAGGTATTACTGGGGGGAGTTAGCACTACTGCTTCATCTATCAATCTAAGATCTTGCACTAATCTTTAGTTCCCTTTGGGTTTTCAACGTCTAAGATTGGAGTGTTACAGTTGTTATTATAGATATATGTATGTATTATATTATAGGCTTATTTAAGTAAGCCTTGTGTCCTTGAGTTATCAGTTATAGACAATAATCCTCTTTGAACTTTAGGGCTCAGAAGTATTCTTTGTTGAGAAAAAAAATAGTGGGATCTTTGAGATGTATTTGCACCAAAGTTGCTCTTATTGCTCTTTTTATTGTACCACCAGTTGCCCATACTTTAGGATTTATTTCTGTCTCATGGGGGAGGGCAATATATTTAACCTGGGTGTATATACATCACAGTATTCAAACAAGATAAGAAGCAAACAAACAAAAACAAAACTTCTCCTGAGGAGGGAAACTATACTTTTGTGCATGATTAAAAAGAATGTGTAGGCCCGGCAGGATGGCTCAGTGGTCTAAAGTGCCTGTTTGGGAAAGCTTGGGCAGCTTCAGGGTCCGCGGTTCGATCCCTGGCACCACATGCTGTGCCAGCCCTACTCTTGGGGCGGGCTGAGCCAGCCATAAAAATGAGTGAATAAACAAACAAAGGTTCTGAAACAAGAAAACAAACAAACAGATAAATAAATAAATAAATAATTTTCAAAAAGAATGTGTAAAAAGGAACCCATTCTAGTTACTGCCCAAAGTTGTGAGAAATAGCAAGTTACCTACTCTTCATTGCTTCTTTGCACTGAGCTATCACAATTAGAAGAAGGCCAGGTTAAAAGAATGCCCAAGAGACACAGGCCAGTGACTTTTCC
This sequence comes from Myocastor coypus, assembly GCA_004027025.1. NCBI lineage: Eukaryota > Metazoa > Chordata > Mammalia > Rodentia > Myocastoridae > Myocastor > Myocastor coypus. The sequence goes on from PVJA010009734.1 coordinate 31,502, forward strand.
CTGATGACTTCACTCCTTATCTTTCCCTATATAGTCATGATCATCCAGGCTCTTCCTTGAAGATGATAGTCAGGCCAGAGCAAGAAGGCAGAGTGCGCCCCGGAGCCCTTCAATCTTGCTGGACCAGCAGGCAAGATGGGTCTTGACCCCTGGGGCCTCTGCCTCACAGCAGTCCACCTTCCAGTGGCCACCTTTGCAATCAGCTTGGGGGCCTCTTATGGAAGTCTTCCTTAGGTGGCCTGGTTCTCTGCAGCAGTAGCAGGTGAGTTTAATCATTGAGCTCTTCTGGAAACCCTGAGAATCAGACTTAAAGTTTGTTACTTCTAAGCTTGCAACCAAGTCAGACATTTTCTCTTGGTTCTTTGTTTTTTCCTCTTGCCATCCTCCTGATCTTAATTATGAAGTACTGAGGAGTCTTTTCTCATTGAAGTTTCAAGTGAGTTTTCCGGAGTAAAAGCCAACTCTTGTAGCTTTTTCCTAGTGTCTGGGGCTGACTGGAAAATAAATTGTCTTTAAGAATAATCTGTTATTCTATCAAATCAGGAGCTAGGGAAGTGGATATCATCACTGCCTCTATAGAGGACCAAAGAAGGCAGAAACATTCTTATCTTTCTTCTGGTAAATAGCCAAACATTTAACATAATTAAAGAAAAAAAAATAAAACAAAGTAACTGAAGGTGGTCTTAGTCCTCTTTAGACTTTCAAGAATACATATCTTAAAATGTCTTCTATTCCAGTCCTGCCTAGTTGGCATGCCATTGGGAGTCTTGTATAGGAACTGCTTGGGCTCCAGTAGGAACCAGTGATTCCCCTGGCTTCCTGGCTTCTTACCTTCTAAAATTAATGATGTTCCTCTCCAAAAGAAATGGTACTTGTAATACTGCTTGTCACTCATTAGAAGCCAGTGTTTGATTTAATAGTAATATTGTATCTTTCCAGGGTAGTTCATAGGTCTGAGTAAGTCCTCTAAAGGCCTCCATGTACTTATTGGAGTTCTGAAACTTTTCTAGATCTAGTTTGATTTGTTTTAGATCACTGAGAGAAAAGGACACATGAGTGCATTAGTCCCATATTTTCCATTCACTCCTTGTGGCTTATATTGCATTTTAATACAAAGATTATTTCTTAATTTAAAAAAAGGGTGGCCTAGGGGGCATAAGGAAATTCTGACCGGTTTCTCTGCTTCTTACAATACAGTTCTAATTATGAAATAGCATCGTAATCAGCACTTCCCTCTGTAGGCGGACCATGTTTGGGTGCAGAAGAGTACTAAATAGCTTTTGCAGCAGGTAAGAGGCAAACATCCTCCAGTGGTTAAGAATACATCCCAGAGAAGTAAGAGATTTTGATTGATTTTCCTATCTCCAAACAGTTATTTCAGTGAGACCTCCAAGTAAAATAGGGATAATACAGGATCTCCAAATAATATAAGGGAAATATAACTCCCAGCCTGCAAGTTATCTGCTAGTGCTGAATTCATATTCCACCTAATCAAAGAATGACTTCTAATAAACAGGGGAGGTTAAGAGCAGGAGATATCTATTGAGGGGAAAAAAAGCTTCTACAAGAGAACACAAGCGAGCCCAGAAATTAGGTTACCGCTTTCTTAGGGTTTCGATTTGTATTTCTTTAATGATTAGAGATACTAGGCATCTTTTTTGGATGCTATTAACCTCTCTATTATTTCTTTTTAGAAGTACCTATTTAGGTTGTTTTCCTATCTTTTAATTGTGTTACTTATGTTTTTTCATTGAGTTGTAGGAATTACTACAAACTTGACTTTTTATATTTTATTTTAAAAGTTCTTCTGTGTATGATACTGGAATTGAATCTGGGTCCTCAGGCATGCTAGGCAAGTATTCTACTACTGAGGTCTGTTTCCATCTCTTTGGTATGGCTGGTAATCCCTTACTAGATACATGATTTACAGTTATGTAATCCTGTTGAGGGCTTGACTTTTCACTGTCTTGGTTGTTTCCCTTATAATTGAGTTTTTAAGTTTCACATAGCCCTTTTTGTCTGTTTTTGTTTCTGTTGCCTTGGTTATTTACAAGAATTCATGGCAAAAATGCCATGTGAAGAAGCTTTTCTTTTCTGTTTTCTTCTGAAGGTTTTATAATTATAGACCTTACTCCTAAGGCATTTGTAATTAGTTTTGTGTGACATAGAATGTAAGGTCCTGCTTTGTTCGTTCTCATGTGAATGTTCAGTTTTCCCAACACCGTTTGTGCTGTTCCCGTTGTACTCTTGTCAATGATCATTTTTTCACCTCTGTGGAAGTTTACACTTGGGTTCTCTGTATTGTTCCACTTCTCTGTGTCTTTGTGCGAGCCCCACGTTTTTCATTATGGTGGTCCCTCACTTACTGGGGAGGTCACATTCCAGAGAGCCCCATGATGAGTAAAATTCAGCCAAGTAGCAATGTTATATTTATTTTAGCATTTACATATGTTTTAAGGCTTTATAAATTCTTCTTGTACTACTCCTACAGACTTTTCCCACACTTTTAAAAACATTTCAAATGCTCTTAACCATTTTCTAAACTTGTAAACCTACATAATTTTAACAACATATATATATATATATATATATATATATATACATATATATATATGCATGTATACACACACATACACAGTATATGGTACTGCAAAATCCCATGATATAGTGAAAAAATACATGATAAGTAATTTAGGTTAATATTTTTTGAAAAACTGAGAAACACTTGAGTCCATGAAAGTTGAACCACAAAATAGTGAGGGGCCACTGTACTATCGCTTTGTTTAGTCAATGTTGAGATCTTCAACTTTGTTCTTTTTCAAGATTGTTGTGGCAGTCTGGCATCCTTTGAGATTTCCTTATCAATTTTACAATGTTCGTCTTTATTTTTTGCCAGAAATATCATTGGGATTTTGACAGGCACTGCCCTGAATTAGTATATTGCTTTAGGAGATATGCACATCTTAACCATATTACCTCTTCCAGTCATGAACACAGCATGCCTTTTCATTTACTTGTGTTTTCCTTAATTTCCTTTAGCCATGTCTTGTGGTTTTCCATATATGTGTCTTTCTCCTCCTTGTTTAAACAATTATTCCTATTCTTTTCTGTGTTACTATCAGTGAACTTGTTTTCTTAATTTTCTTCTTAGATCATTCATTATCAATTTATAAAATAAAACTTTTTTTGTGTTCAAATGCATGTTAAACATTCAGGTGCTTGATGTCAGACATGCGCTTTTCTTTTCCTAGGCATTATTTTCCCCACAGAACAGCCCTGTTTGTCCTCAACTATGCCTAGCCAACGTATCTGTCACTATAGCGTGTATATATTAAATCTGCAAAGTGACCGTGAATAATACCTTAATTTTTGCGTTTTCATTTTTCCATTAAGTGACAAAACCTCATGCACATGGAATGTGTCTTACCCAGTTTTCCTGCTGCCCTTAACATTGCCTGGGTTGAGCACTTTTCTGGGGCTGAGGCTAATATGCTCTTGCGCTCACTCGTTTGCTCTCTCTCTCTCTGTCTTTCTCTCTCTCTCTTCTAAACTCTGAATGCCTCTTTGGTGTTTGCTGTTCAATGAACCTTTTTTTCTGCATAAAATTTTTTTCTGGTACTCTTGAAAAAACCAGATGTACTTAATACGCATTATTTAAAATTTAGAATTTGATAGATTAAAATTACTATTGTCAGCCTCTGCCTCGACAGCAGGAACTTTACCATTTAGTTTAGAAAAGTACTTCCTACTTATTTAATATTCCTTGTGCATCTTAGTCTATTGTTAGCTTTTTTCTTCTCCTTTATGGTGCTGGGGATACAGTCCAGGCCTTACTAATGTTAGGCAGCCAGTTACAGCACACAGGCACATCCCTGGCTCATTGTTAGATTGTTATAATTAGTAACAGTTGACTAGCTTCTCTTAAGGTATTTTATCTCATCTCCATTTACTCAAAAATTAAACACATTAAACAACTCTTAGAACTCTCATAGTAATTTCTTCTAAAAAAGCATTATTAAGCGTTGTACTTATCCTTGTCCTACATTAGATTTCAAGTTTGTCATCTTCATCATGTGCTTCTGTACTTTCTCTACAGATAGTTTAACATTGTAAATATTTTCAAAAACCTTGAAAATGGCTTCCAGTAAGTGCTTACCTGGCAAATGCAAGGATCTGAGTTCAATCCCCCATTCTGCAACAACAACAACAACAAAAAAGGTTTCCATTTTAATGTTTAAAATCAGTATTTTAGCTGATAGTAGTGGCATACTCCTGTAATCTGAGTTGTCAGAAGGCTGAGATAGAGGGGTCACCATGAGTTCAGGGCTATAGAGTGAGTTCAAGGCCAGCCTGAACCATGTTTTAAAAAAAGAAATAAAATTGTTATCCTTGTTTACAATCATGTATTAGTAAATTTATATTTTAAGTCAGTGATTATGTTTGATTGCTGATAGATTATTTTCATACATTTAATCAGTAGCATTTAGATAAAGCAGCAGAAAACTGCTCTATTCTATTTTCCATATGTATTAGTAGGCAGAAGAGCACTTATCCCCTTTATGGATTGCACATTCTTAAGTGGAGTTAGTTTGGAAGAAGTGCAAAAGAAAGATAGATCAAGCCCTTTTGCTAAAGACACTAGAATTTACAAGGGTAAGCAAAATTGTACATAAGATAAATATCTAAAATAAGAATAACATTAGCCAGACATAGTGGTGCTTGCCAGTAATCCTAGCACTTAGGAGACTAAGGTAGGAGGATCACAATTTGAGACTATATGGTGAGTTCCAGACGATTCTGGACTCAATGTGGCAAGACCTGTCCCTGTCTTAATCATGCATGTAGACACACGTTAGTATAATCCCTATGTATCTGTGCATAATACAGAGGGGTCATGAAGGGAATTGAGTTATGAAGCAATGATTTTGTAGTTGCTTGGTTTGAAAGATTGGAAGGAGAAATGGTTTACTTAAGATAAGGCAAAGAGGGAAGGCATTTCATTCACTGAGATAATCAACCATCCAGTCGGTAAGTCTTACCATCCTGAAGCAATGTTAGTGCTGATTTGGAAAAGAACTCTAGTGGAGTTCGTATCATGGCAATGAAGTTCTGGTTTTTATTTTTTATTTTATTTTATTTTTTTGAGGCAGGGTCTCGCTATGCAGTTCAGGCTGGCCTTGAGCTCACTTTGGTAGCCCAGGCTGGTCTCGAACTCGCATTGATCCTCCTGCCTCAGCCTCCGGAGTGCTGGGATTACAGGCGTGTGCCACCATACCCGGCTTGAGGTTCTATTTTTTAGAGAGTGTTGTTCTTTGTTAATTCATGGTGATTGAAATTTTCAGAATTGAATAATCTCTACCCATGTGGAATTTTGATGTGATACATGTCTTTAGCCTTCCATGAATATCATAATACTTTAAATATCAAATTTATTTTATTGTATTTATTTTTTCCAAGAATTTTTATGGCCCTATACAGAGCTGATATGTGTGTGTACATATAAAATCTATAGTGTTTTTCTTAGAACAAGCTGTATACATTGCTTTTATAAATAGCTGTGTATACTGGGTCATACATGTTTATGTAAATTGTTCTGCAGGATCAGGTAAGCCCTATCCTCTTTAAATTTTATGAATCTTTATTACAATAATAAATATAATTTTTTTGGCAGCTGCTCTGATTCATGGAAATCTTCCATTAAAATTGTATTTGGGGGCTAGCCAGATAGCTTACTGGATTAAAGTGTGTGTTTAGGCAGATGTGGAGGCCGGGAGTTCAATATCCAGCCTGCCGTGCCAGGCCTCGTTCTTGAGCACACTGAGATGGTGAATGAAGCTGGGCACAGTGGCATGCACCTGTAACCCCAGCACTTGGGAGGCTGAAAACAGGAGAATCACTGTAAGTCCAATCTGTATAGTAAGACCATGTAGACCCTGTACTAAATACATAAAAAATAAATAAAAATAAAAATTGTATTTGGGCTCTTTCTAAATGGCATGACTCTATGTTTGATACTTTAAAATATTCTGTAAATTTCATTAGCTTTTAATTATATCTGTGGGATTTACTTTAAGAAACTATTTGAATACTATTAAGAAGTGGCCACAAGAAGGATGTTAGCATTATTTTCTCATTTTAGGTGTACATTTTCTCCTGTGATTTCACATTTTTTAACCTTATACTTTATTATCCTTTGGAATTTTTAGTCCTTAACCTCTCTGCAACGTCACAGAAATATTGGCAATATTTTTATAGACACGTAATTTAGGAGATAGGAAGGGATATTAAGAGCGTAGCAGGTGGTTGCAAAGTACTATCCTGAGCTCCACAGCTTTAGTGAGCATAACTTCATCCTTGAATGTGTTTTTGTGTCTGATTCTACGGAGATGGTACGGTCACTGCAGTCATACCTTTGCTACAGATGCCGTTTACTCCATTCTGATCTTTGGTTCCTCTTCATTGCTTTTGAATTCTAGGTGCTTGCCTTTGCAGTTCATATGCTAGCCAGTCTTGAATAAATTCAGATATATAGTAGGCATTACTTGAGTGGTAAAATAAATGGATTATGCTCATTGAACTTACCTATAACCTGAGTCACAAGCTTTAATTTAGTGAAATATCATCAGGAAATTTAGTATTCACTGCAGAGGATATTATCTGGAGATAGTTTTGATGTTTTAAATTGTAGATAGTTTTCTGATTATCTAGTAAAAATCTTTAAGGACATTTGGCCCAGTTTATAACTGCTTTATTTTTTGCCTTTAGGTTATATATTTGTACGCAGTTAAGCTATTGCACATATATTATGGAAAGATGTAAAGTACAAAGTATTAAGATAGTTAACATCTATAAAATATATGACATCATGATTAGCTTGCATTAACAGCTCTATGACATACACTTTTTTAATTATTGTTTTTAAAATTACTTGTTAGTTGGTTGAAACTATATTGAAGATTCTGTGACAATAGAAAACTTCATTTTAATGATTTAGTTTTTTTCCCCCCTAGACTCAGCTTAGCCAATGTAATAATGCCCTGGAGAACTCTGAAGAGCTACTAGAGTTTGCAACAAGGTCATTAGATATAAAGGAACCTGAAGAATTTTCAAAGGTATAAAAACCAAAAATCCTATGCTAATACACTTGTAATTATTGTAAAGGAATAGTAAGATGTCTACCCTTCAGTTATGGATTTGTGCAGTCGCTGCAGGCACTGAGCAGTCTTGGGGTTTCCAGATGCTGAAATGCTAGCTGGATTCATTTTATTTCAAAGCAGACATTTACAGTAGGTATCTTTGGGATATGAGTAAATTATTTAGCTTAACTTTACGTTAATATTTAATTCAGATGAGTCAAGTTATTTTGCTTTTTAGGTATATCTCTGTGGTAATTTGTATTACTTATACATTTGAAGAGTCATAACTTCATTATGAAATTTCTGTGATTGAAGAAAGATTAGTTTTGTTACTAAGACTGTTTAAAAAGCACCCGTATTCCTTCTATGAGCTGATGAGGAAGGCATCATCACGTGAGCATGTAAGCATTATTGCCTCATGAAATTTATTATTGGAGATAAATGCCTACTGTTTAGCAGGCACTGAATGTTTTATTAAAGTATAACAGTGTAGGTCCTTGTGTAAGGGGTATGGTTAGCAAGAACGTGAGTAGCAGCAAATTAGAAGTTTGCTAATGTTCTCACTTGGATTTTGGTCTGTAAGATTGCAAATTCTAAATTCTAATTCGTTTCATGTAGAGTTTTTAAAAATCACTACCAACATGCAAATTAAAAACATGGATAGAGACAGCATTAACATATACTGTTGAAAAGGTGAAAACTTACCAATAGAATTAGAAAAATAATTAGAAATTGTGTGGTTTTCAGGATATGACTGCAGTTTGCCATTCCTCACTTCATCATCATGGCCCATATACCTAGAAAGGTGGCTTTACAGTCCATGTGTGGGCTCTAAGTGGTTTCTTTTGAGGTGGAACATTTTCTTTTAAAAAGTAACATTTTCAATCTAAATATTTGCATTTAAAGTTAATCTTTAAAAATCAGTTTCTTTAATAGTGTGAATCAAAACAGAAATATACAGGTATAGTAATTCTTACATTTGGAGATGAGCTGTAATTTACCATTGTACTTAGTAGGACTTACTATGCAAGGGAATTGTATTTTACTTTAAAATGAGGTGTCATCATCCAGAGAGCATTTATGTGGTAACCTTGAATATCTAGAACGTAGCCAAGAAGCATACAAAAAACAGAATGTGAATAGTCAGTGTCAGCTGTAGAGTTTGTGACAGAAATATGAAACTATTCACAATAAAAAGTTTCTCAGAACTTTTTGACTATTAATTTGAACACAGTACTGTTGCATTTCTATTTTTCCATCTTCCAGTTGTCAACAGGGTCCCGTTCCATAATAAGATAGCTGTTAGAGACAGACATGTAACAGCAGAAATTAACAGCGAATAGCTTGAAAATGAGAAAGACAGAAAAAACAAAAAATACATGTACATATACTAAAAATGACTAAATTTGCTTATATTTACATAGATGATGCTTGGATAACCTGTGTTAAAGCTAGTTGCATTTACATTTCTCATCCTGTTGACATTTGGAGTTTTCTCAGATACTCTACATTTCTTTCTCCATTTTTTTTTCCTGCTTTGTGTCTTTTTAAGATATTTTTTAATTTATTGGATACAGGGTCTCACTATGCAGTTCAGACTCATAGTGATCCTCCTATCTCACCCTTGCGTACACTAGGACTACAGGCATAAGCCACTATGCCTGGTTTTGGTGGCTGGCATAGCATGGGTACTGGAGATGGAATGTGAGTCACTGTGCTTGCCAAGCAGGTGCTCAGACCACTGAGCTATCTCCTGAGCCCTATATATTTTGTTAATAAGACACTTTGCTCTTTTTTCTTGGCCATTTTGATCCTGTTTTATGACATTGTATAGTACAACTTAGCTTAAATCAGTTGGAAGTGGAATGAAGTGAGTTATCAATCTTTCCTAGCCAGAAATATAAGTTTGTTCAAGAAAAAAATGCACAGCTTCCAACTATTTTTTTTTTTTTGCTATGTCCAGATAGTATACAAATAATGATTTGGCTCCAAGTCAGAGACTAAGTTTACTTTCCTAGTGAGCTGCATGGTCTGTATGTCTACTTTAAACATGTACGTGCTAACAAAATAGAGGCGACTTTGAAGATTATTAGTCTAGCAGTATGTTGTTATGTATCTAGAAAAACACAAATAGGTAAAGGTATACCACTTATGGATATCCCATGTTAAAAGTACTTAAACCAGGTGAGTATGAGAAAAATAACTTATGAGAAAAATTATATAGACTGAAGCCAAGTGAGATTTTTATACTTCATTATCTTCATAAAGATTGTTTTCAGTATTAATACATTGTCACATCTTGATATTCCTCATGAGAACTGTTACAAAGTTGGTTTGCCAGTGTTACATACTCTGAAAGTGAAAAAGTAGGGGCTGGGGAGTTAGCTCCATTGCACAAGTGCCTGCTGGCCAAGTGCAAGGTTGTGAGTTCGAACTCTGGTCCTGCAAAAAAAAAAAAAAAAAAAGAAAGTGAAAAAGTAAAATAGCACAAATTCGAGTGGATTGTAGAACATTATTTTTTTAGATGGCTAGAAGTTTGGTTGAAACTAAAAACATTATCATCAAATGGAATCTAGACCATTATACGTATTGCTGGATGAACAGGTAGCCAAAATCCCACCAAATCTGACTTCTTTGTATTAGCTGGCCAGCAGAGCACTACTTGAATCCTTTGCCAAAGTTTCCTATTGTGAGTCTGAATTTAGACTTTGACTTTGCCCTTTAAGAGAGCTACAGGTTTGGGGAGATAGCTCAGGGCATGAGCACCTGCCTGGCAAGCAGAAGATCATAAGTTTGATCTCTGGTACTAAATAAAGAAGTAAATAAGAGCTGGGTCGGTGGAATATTTTCTAAATTCATACAAGTAATTAGTCGCATCATTATAATCCATTTGTCAGACTAGAAAGGAAAGAATAGCTTCCAACCCATGAATGCTCTCAGTGAGATAAAAAGTACAGAGTAAGATGAGAGAGGAATGGTGTCTTCTGCACCTGATCACAGATAGAAAGTAAGTTAGTGTGTTTCCCTCTTCTGACTCACACTGACCTCGAGTCCGCTTAAGCCGCCGATGGTATAGGCATAATTGCCCTATCTGGTGGCCTCTACCACTGGTGGTACAAGTAGTTCTAATCACTTTTTTTTTTTTTTTTTTTTTTGTCTTTTTTGAGACAGGGTCTCACTATGCAGTTGAGGCTGGCCTTAAGCTCACTTTTGTAGCCCAGGCTGGTCTCGAACTCGCACCGATCCTCCTGCCTCAGCCTCCCAAGTGCTGGGATTACAGGCGTGCGCCACCACGCCCGGCTTCTAATCACTGTTATTGGTCTTTTTACTAATAAAATTAATTTGAAAAAGCTGCCTAAAGGGAGAGCCATGCATGTGCCACTGGTAGTTCAAGCCACCTAGGAGCAAGACGTACAAACACAGCTTTGTCGTGCATGCACCCACCTACCACGAGCAGCTCGTCCAGCAGCAGGCTTTCAGCACTGGAAAGGTGGGCGGAGAAGGCCAAACTTCATTTTAGGGCAGAAGCTTCCTTTCTAGGCTGAAGGCAGGAATGCTGGGAAAGGAGGCTCCTTCCACCAAAGCATGAGTGTTTTATATCTGAAGACAATTTAGAAACAAATTAGATATTTATTAAGCATAAGTAAAAATGAAATTTTATTTTATTTTGTAACGCAACAATGTATTTTATTTGTGGGTGTCAGTAGACACTGACATAGAAATGCAGCCTGTTAGTGTACAAGTGTGGTTAGTCCTAAAGTGAATGTGTGCAATGTATTTCAAAATTTAAAGGTATTTTAAAAGTTTTAAGTATTTTGTGACAGATACTCTTAAGTGATTATGCATTTTGAAAATGTTCCTTTTCATGAACAATGTGTATATAGACAATATAAAACTTCTGGTACATGGAATCAGCTAATAACATAATTTTGATATTTTTGCCTACAGGAAAATAGCATTTTGAAATTTTTAAACTTTTCTCTACAAAAAGAGAAAAATTATAGTAATAAGGAAAAATACAAAAATATAAGATACTTAATTTTCAGAGCATTTGATAAATACACAGAAGAAAAATTTCTCTGCCACGTATTACAAGTTATAAAACACAGGTGGAGAAAATACCTGATTTCAGCTTATTTATAAATATTGGAAATTGTGCAGGACTGTTCTTACAGTTTTACTTAAGGAATTTCATTCTCAGGTTGTGGAGTCCTACAACTTATAAAGTATCATAATTGTGAAATTTATTTTAGAAACAACTGAGAGAGAGAAGGAGAGATAAAGTGAAAGAGAAAAAAAGGCCATCTTTGATCTGGATGCAGAGACTTGGCAAATAGAGTTTCAGTAGCGGATCTAAGTAGTGACGATGAGCAGAGTCAAGTGACTGATGCTCTGTGGTGCCTTTCCAGGGATGCACAGAACCATGTCGTGAAAATAAATCTATGCATTGGCTGAAGCATTTTCGTAACTCATGAAGTAAAATTATGCAGATGTAGCAACACAGTGGTAAATCCTGGGATCAGCCAGTGTAAATAGTGATGTTTAATTGACAGTTTCTCACTCCTGCAATTAAAACCTAGGGGACCTAGGCTGTACAATGTGTATGTTCTGGACAGCCTTCTGCTTTGGTAAAAGAAATTCTAGGAAAAAAATTATTTTTTCACTTTCAGACATTTCTAGACACTGGGTTCTTATAGAGAAGCAGCTTCAAAAGTATGACTTCTGCCCTTTTGTCATCACACAGTAATTTCTCAACTTCTGTATTTATATAGTGTATCTGCAGTAAAATTTGAAACTAATATTAAAAGCAGCAGAATTTTTTGTTTTGCCAAATGGGTAGATTATATATAAAGACATGGGACAACAGGTTTCCCAGATTACCTGGCTTCTCCTGTATTCCCTTTCTGGTATTTCACAAATAGCATGACATATGAAATGGTACCATGGAAGCTTTGCATACATGAGCACACACATGAAAAGGGCACCTTACTAAATTAGGTAACGTTAGATACAAAACTGAATTATTGTGGTGAGCTTACAAAACAAATGGTGTTCAATTTGGGTTATGGAGCGATTAGTAAATAACATTCTTCTAATCAAGTTCAAATACAGATGTGAAATAGGATAAGAAGTAAAATGAGTAGGAATTCAAGTACCTAATAAAATAATACTGGAGAATGTTAGTTATATCAGTGGACAAGCTTCTTAATGGATTCAATATTAGTCAGCCTTTCTCACCTGAATGTGGCCAGCAAAGGGCTTCCTCAGGTCACAAGGAAAAAAACAATGCTACTTTTCTGTGAGCAAATAGACTGCCAGCAAAACAAAGCATGCTGAGCTGTTTATTTCTATTTTCTCCTTGCAAACTCACAATCCAATGAGTCATATCACTTACCAAGGAAATAGAGATACTATGGAAGCAATGCTGGCTTTCTCAGGTACAGAAAAAGGTCTGCTTATTCTCTCCCTTAACACATTATAGTATTTGTAATTCCACCTAAGAGTAGTTTTAAAAATTTATGTAATCAGTTCTCTTCCTATTTTTTAAATCACTGGTTCCGAATGACTTAAGGCATATACAGTATAGGTGCCACAGAATGGGGTGGTTTGGTGTACAACATGGATGTTGACAAGGATTTTCAGAAACATTAACTAATATAGTAGAAAAATAAGATGATTAGTATATAAGGTCCCAGAATTGACTAGTGATAGTGCTGGAATAGAATACACTGATTTCATAAATCTCAGTTGTGCTGTATAAAATGGTACTTGGACCAAAATGTTTTATGATGGATGTAAACATGATCAATAAAATGCACAATGTTACAACTGAATGAGAGAGGAGAAACTGTTATATACAAGTAATTAACATCCAATTAAATTTAATAATTATTAAGTATAACTGTATACTGAATGTCATGCTAGGTTAGGAACTAGAGATAGAACGTTTGGTAAAATAGCCAAGTTCTACATTAGATGTGTTATTAAATATGCTGTTTGTATGGGAGGAAACTTAGTGGGATATAGAAAAGACATAAAGGGGAAGTATATTTTGGATATGTTTTCATTGTTTTGTTTGACTACAGTGATTCTTTATCCTTTTCCTCAATTTGCACTTGCATTTGAGAGAGAGATGGACAGACAGACATCCTTGTGTGTAACAGGCTAAGTTGGTGATTTATGTGCAGTCACCTGAGGAACAGATGCCACTGCTAGAAGAACTATTGCTCTGGCCTCTGAATTTGTTTCATTGTGGTTTCACTTACTGGAGTAGAACCTGCAGTTCTATATTAGCAGGCAAGCTCTCACAATCTAAATTCCCTAGCCAATGAAGGCTATGGAGAAAATACCTGGAAACAGCCATTATTACGTAGGGAAAGAAATCTTTGAAGAAAAATGAGCTGATTTGGTATGTACAAGAAATCATCAGGATACTTACACAAATAGAAATTTGTGTCCCATTAAATAGATTGATCTAGTTGAAAAATGTTAGAATGAAAATAGAAGTATGTTTTGATAATACTTAAAGGTAAGAAAAGTATTTATAACAACCTGGAATTAGTTTGAAGCATTAAATTTTCTTTCTTTCAAAGATGATTTGTATGTGGTCTGGATTTCTATAGTTCTAACATCACATTATCCAAGTTCACGCGAACTGTATGCATTTCCTGTAATTTATATTTTGGTGAATATAAACTAACCTTTTGCAAGGTTTATATTCTAACTTTTCTTGCATGTCACTGCCTTTGAAACTTGCATGAAAAGCACTAACTACCTTCTTTCTCTTCTCCCTGATTTTCTCCAAGGCTGCCAGACAGATCAAGGATAGGTATGGTATAAAACCTACATTTTTATTTAAGTGTCATTTAATTGAAGTCAGAAATGAAATTCAGAAAAAGTTTTTTTGTTTTTAATTAGAATCTCTGTTGGATAAAGCGGAAACATTCAAATGGCCAACTACAAAATAAAATGTCCTCTGTTTAATTTGATGGAATAATCAACTTAGAAGATTTTTAAGAATAAAAACATGCTTTGAGAACCTAGTGATGGACAATTATGTACTTGAAAAGAATTTCATTTCTGGTTTAAAAATATAGTTTTAGTTTTGCTAGAACAATTTTTAGTTATACTAAAATAGGAAGCCATTTTGAATACTTTCCAAATATCTATTCCTGGAGTTCATTTTTTGTTGTCCCTATATATAAGTGTAAACAAGTCTCATTTGGGGAGAAACCACCGTTTTTAATCCTCACTACTTCTGTTTAATACCTTTGTATCCTCATTCTGTCCTGTTCCTGGTGCCATGTCCTTTACCATGTCTTTCTAATGACACACTATTTAATTAATGTTGTTTGAGAAGAAAAAAAAAAATTCAAGAAATTACTGAAGATATTAGCTTTGAGGGTGTTTCTCATTGGTAGATCCAGGACACCAAAGGGAGTAGGGTGCTAGCTAGAATGAATAGAGGAGGAGCTGTTGGCAATTTTGGATTGTGACAGTGCTGATCCATTGACTAATCACTGAGTCTCACCTGTAGGGAAATTGTTACTTGTTCTTTCCGCTGAGGGCCATGAGATTCTGAAAGGCACAGCTCTTTCAACACTGCAGTAGGAATTAAATTATTTTTCCTTAGATCAGTGGTTCTCAACCTTTCTAATGCCTTGACCCTGCAATACAGTTCCTCATGTTGTGGTGACCCCAAACCAAAAAATAATTTTGGTGGCTACTTCAAAACTGTAATTTTGCTACAGTTATGGTTTGGAATATAAATACCTGCCTGATATGCATTATGTATTCTCATTGCTACAAATCAAACATAATTTAAACATAGTGATTAATCACAAAAACAATATTGAACTATATGTTGAGAAATATTTATTACTAATTCCAATAAATAACATTTCACCATGGCATAGCATGGGTTTAAAAAGCCATCGGAAATATGTATTTTCCAATGGCTTTAGGCAACCCCTGTGTTCTGGTCATTCAACCCCCACTGGGGTCATGACCCACAAGTTGAGAACTGCTGCCTTAGATAATTCATGAAAATACTCATCATAGAATCTGTGAAAGCCAAAATTGTGTCTGTTGCAAATTTTGGCAAAAATTCCAATTCTAGATTTCTCTCAACTCTTTTTAGAGGCTAGGTTGTCAAACTATTATTTGCACAAGTACTAATTTTACACTTCTATTTGTTTTATATAAGGCAACAAAGTTGTGAATTGTTCTTAGAAGTTGTGGGATATAGAAAAATGATTATTATGGGAAGTTTTTGTTCATTTGGTTTTGTGTTCTTTTGTTTTGTTTGAAACAGGGTCTCACTTTGTAGGCCAGGCTACAAACTAACATGTAGCCCCATCTGGCCTCACAATTGCAGCATCCACCTATCTCAGCCTCCTGAGTTCTGAGATTGTGAACATGTGCCACAATGCTTGGCTTGTTTTTTGATTTTCTTTGTGTGTGTGTGTGTGTGTGTGTGTGTGTGTGTTACTTAGGGATTGAACTCAGTACCTTATATATGCTGGCCAAGCACTATACCCCTGAGCTACAGCCAGGCCTTGTTTGTTTTTTAATAGACAAAGTCTTGCTATATTGCCCAGGCTAGCCTCAAACCCCTCAACCCAAGCAATCTACCCAGTCAGCTCCCATAACTGGAACTGTAAGTATATGTCCCTGTGCCAAGTGTGGTTTTGAGAATTTGAAGATAAAATACATTGGTTATTTGATGAATAACCACATTTGTTGGCCAGAATAGGTTTGGGATCAGCCAGATATGGGTTGTGTTTGCTGGAATTTACTGTGAACATCCTCTTTCACCCTGGCCAAATTATTCTTCCTACTTAGCTATTCTGATTTTGTGTCTTCTGGATTAGGAGTTGCTTCTTAGGCTTTGGGCTATCTGAAGAGCTTGTGAGAGACCTTGTAAAATCTTCTTTCTTTGATTAAAATATCTCTTTCAGTTTGTGCTTCCCAGATCCAGTCCTTACTCCTGACCTCTTTATCTGTGCCCAGATTATTTTGTCAGAATTTAATTTTATGACTAGCTTTTATGGTCTGTTCTTCATTGAAGCTTGACTTTACTATGACTTGTAAGCCAGCCTCTTGACTTGATTTCATCAGTATCCAAGTGATCTTCAGTGTTCCTTATTTTTTTCCAGAACCAAATTTCATTTTTGTTTTGTTCAGACCTACCCTGATTTTTGTTATTGTTTTTTGGGGGGCAGGATTTCGCTATGCTGTTGAGGCTGGCCTTGAGCTCACTTTTGTAGCCCAGGCTGGTCTCGAACTCGCACCAATCCTCCTGCCTCAGCCTCCTGAGTGCTGAGATTACAGGCGTGTGCCACCACACCCAGCTTGTTATTGTCTTGACTGTTTCTTCTTTTTATTTTTCTTATGCCCCCTCCTTTTTTTTTTTTTTTTTTTTTTGGCATCTTACAAAATACTTTTTGGATGCCAGAAACAGTGAGGAGTGTTTTAATTTTAAGAAGATTTTGGTTCTGCTCTTTAAATGTGGCTTTTAGCTTTTCAGTATCCAGGTTTTTCTGGTGCAATTCTATCATTGCCTCTCCAAAAAAACAAATTTAAAAACATAATCATAATAAAATAATTATTTTCACCAAGTCAAAAAAAAAGGGTTACATCTGAGCAAGAAATTAAATAAAGGATGAAATTATCTCTGAGAACTGAATGAAGAGCAAGAATGGAAAGGAAAACAAGAATGAAAAGACACAAGTGAGAAGGTAACAGCACAGTGCTAGAGCTTTCCAGGCTGGTGCCGTGTGCTGCTGGGGACTTGGTGATGAGTGGAGCCGACCGTGGGAATTCCTGGTTCTGAAAGGGAAGGGTCCTGAAGAATAGAGTCATTTAGGGAGTTTGAAGAATTAGACGTATTCATGTTTTATTACTATGTCATTGCAAAAACTAGGAGTAAAGAATGCTTGAATTCAGCTGTTACTGTTAGAAATAAACTGGGAAATTCAAGGTGAGCTAAAATATAACTAGCCATGTGTATCTGTTAGAGGCTGATTTATCAGTTTCAGAGTTTTAGTGCTTTGAGGCAATATTGTCTAAATAGATTGTTTTAAATGAAAGTTCTGTTTTTAAAAAAGATGATGTTCTAGCCCACCTCAGCTGATAAATACATATTTGGAAGTTTTCATACACTAGACATTAGTCTTATTTTTTGACTTTGTTAAACTTTCCTAATGTTCTTTTAGGAGACATTTATTTCTTGGTGTTCAAATTCATTAAATGAAGTTTTCTGGATATGTGGGGCTTATATTTTAAAAATAGTTTCAAATGTTTCTCCTCAGAATTTCACATGAAATAATTGAATAGTTTTTCAGGTTTAGAAGAAACAAAATAGGTTCATACCCATTCACTGATTCAGTGAAAATATATGTGTCTCGGTACAGCTTTTTAAGAAATCTTCAAACCAAAAGATACTTGAGGCTGTAAAAATCTACATATGTGCCACCTCATGATCTTATTACCCCTTGTTCACAACTTCTGTTTGGTATGTTAAGATTTTATTATTTATTAAGCTGAAGCAAACAGTTTAATGTAATGCATGCAGTGTTAAGCTTTTATTTGGCATATACCAAGAAATCTGTTAGATTCCCTTTCTATAAATTGTGTTTCAATATAGCACTTTCTGTTTGAAAGCACTGTTTACTCATTGTTATTAAATAAAATGATTAGTTTTTAAAAATATATTTGTGCAGGGTCTCACTACACAGCTTGAGCTTGTAGTGATCCCCTATTTTCAGCCTCCCCAGCGCTGGGATTACAAGTCTGTGCCACCTCCTGATCTTGGTAGTATGCTCAGGGCACCTATGGTGGGCCAGTGTGGAATGTGGTGCTGGTCCCTGCGTCTGCCTAAGCAGGCACTTAGTCCATTGAACTATCTCACCAGCCCAAAATGATTACTTTCTTAGTTTTATTTATTCACTTATTTTTTTTAGTGTACTTGGTTGTTAACAAGGTCTCACTATGTAGCTCCAACTCATATTGATCCACCTGTTTTTAGCCTCCTCAGAGCTTGTTTACTTAGTTTTAGAAAAAAGTTAAATCATTTTTGTATATAGCAAGTTGGATGTCTTTCATCCCATTAATCTCAGGTTGTCAGACCCAGTTAACTAGGACTGATACTCTTTTTGTCCCTCAGGTCCTATTTGCTTTCTCTCTGAGATTGGTACTAGGAAAACAACATTCATGAATAGCATTTCTGTATCATTCTTTGAGCAGATATAAGAAGGAACTTTCTTTATGTTATTATGGAAATTTACTGTAATATGAAAAGTTGAAATTTTAGATATTTACTGTAATATGAAAAGTTGAAATTTTAGATAAAATTATAAATTGATAGAATAAGTTTATTTTGGTCTCTGATTTTCATTGAAAACAATCTCCTCACATTGTTTGGTAAGATCTGGTTTGTTTTTGTTTTTCCACTTTACATCCATCTAGTAAAAATGTATTGAATTTCCATGGCATATCATTTCACAGGGCTGTTTCTCATAGTACCCATCAGTGTAGTCTATGTTAATAGATGAACGTGACATCTGCTAACACGCAGCCCATTGCTCATAATTTCACGTCTCTCCCTTCTCATCCATGGCCTCTCACTGGTACCAGGTCCTTCTGCTTCTGTCCTGGTTTGGGGTACGTGGGGTAGCTGCACTCGCTTTGGAGAACACTTGCATTATGCTGTGCACATTCATTATTCGGTGTGTGGAGTAGAGTGAGGCTGGCATCAGGAAGTCAGTGAGATGAGTGTACAGAGGTTCACTTGAATGTGGGTTTGGGAACGATTATTGATACTGAACATTTGTTTCTTGAGATATTTGTAGATTTATTTAATTGTACAGAACTGGCCAGAGTTGCTAAAAATTGCCTTAAATGTCTTTAAGTGGCATTTAAGTTTTTTATTTAATTTTCAAAAGATGAAGGAAAATTTTTGATTACTTTTGTTGTAGTCTCTGACATCATTAGCATGAAATAATTTTCTTTCCATTTTGTAAATTAAATATATTTCCCATTTTGTATGGTGAATAGTATGTTTGTGTTTTCTGTAGAGTCACAATGGCTTCAGCCTTTCGCCTTTCTTTAAGACCAAAGGTCAGTGACAACATGACTCACTTAATGGTGGATTTCTCTCAAGAAAGACAGATGCTGCAAACTTTAAAGTTTTTGCCAGGTAAAGCATGTGTTACATGTACAGTTTTTAGTAAAACCATTCTTGTAAGGTTCTTTGTAATGACCTTCAGTATGTAAGTATTAAGGAAGGTCTGATGTAGTGTATGTATGTGTGTGTTTTCTTTCACTCAACTAAAGACTTGTTAAGTTTGCTAGTTTTTATTTTTAGAGAATTATTTTGCTGGTCAAAAATTCCATTTTAAGACTCCCATTAAGGTTAACTTACTACTTCAACAAAAGAGATGCTGTGGTTAGTGGTAGATCTTGAGAGCAGACTTCTGAGATTTGAGATTTGCTGTTTACTTGCTGTTTAATTTTGAACATCAAACTTATTTTTCTACCATTTACAACTATGGTGTTATTCTTTGACTATAATTGATACTTTTAAGCTATTTGTTATAGTTTCTGGCACATATTTAAAATTCAGTGAATAATAGCTGTTATCATTACTATTATAAAATTATTGTGGTTGTTTTAACTTCAGGTGAAGCTTTATTTCTGGTAATAATATGTTAATGTTGGCTTATTGAGTATTAGTAGTCCAAGCTATTTGAAGTTAAGTACCAAAGTGCTGTCCACAGGTGTGAAAAAGCCACCTCAGGACCTTTTGGGTTGTTTTTTTCTTCTTTTTTGAGCATCAAGTGGTGTTACTAATTTGACAGCTAAAACCTTTGGACATGATAGGCAGTAGGTTTGTCATAAATGGCTCTTATCAAATTGAGATCTCTCTATACCTGTTTTCTTCATTGTTTATAATGGGTTTTTATGAGTGGATGCTAGATTTTGTCAAAGGTCGTCTCTGTATGTATTGGGATGACCATATGCTTTGTCCTTGCTTCTGTTCATGTAATATATTACATTTATTGATTTGCATTCATTGAGCCATCCTTTCATCCATAAGATGAAGCCTGCTTGGCCACAACAAATGATCTTTTTGATGTGCTGCATTCTGATGGCAGCATCTTGTTGAAGGTTTTTGCATTTATGTTCATTTTAGTGAGATTGACCTATATTTCTCTTTTTGGTTTTGAAATCAGAGTAATGCTAGCTTCCAGCAATAGCACTAGCATTACTTTTTTCCTTGGAATTTCAGTAAGGACATTGATCAGTACTAGAGTTTAGATATCCCTGAGTTTTCTGTAAAATTCAGCAGTGACTCTATCAGGTTCTGGGCTTTTAGTTGATAGATTTGTTTTAATCATTGTTATCATTGCTTTCATTTCATTTCCTTTTATTGGATTTTTCAGGGCTTATAAATATTCTTGTTTCAATTTCGGTAATTCATATTTATTTGGGGATCTGTCCATTTTTCTGAATTCTCCAATTTATTGACATACAGGATTGCAAAGTACTTATTAAATTTTTTCTTGATTTTTGGCAGCATCTATGATGTCATCTTTTTTATTTCTAATTGCATTGATTTGATTTCTTTTCTCTTTTGTATTGAGATTGACTAAGGGTGTTTTGTTTTGCTTTGCTTTGTTTTATTTTTGCAGTACCCAGTACTGAGAATAGAACTTGGGACCTTACACTGGCCAGGCAGATGCTTATTCTATTGAGCTATCTCCCCTGCCCCTGACTAAGGGTTTTTCTCTTTTGCTTATTTTTTTGAAGAACCAACTCACCAGTTCATTGATTCTTGTATAGTTTTTATGGTCTTAATTTTATTGATTTCCACTCTGATTGTTAAAACTGTCTTTCTTATGCTACCTTTGGCTTCCTGGTTTTCTCAGACCTTTAAGTGCACTGTTAAGTTATTTATTCAGGCTTTCTTTGATTTTGTAAAATGGGCATTCACAGCTATAAGCTTCTTAGAAGTGCTTTCTTGTGTCCCACAAGTTCTGGTATGTTGTACATACTGACATAGTTTTGTTGTAGGAACTGGCTTTTTTCCCCTTGATTTCTTCCAACCTATTGATTATTTAAGAGTATATTGTTTAGTTTCCTTGCACTTGCATGATTTCTGATTTTTTTGCCAGTTCCAAAAGCTCCTGAGATAGATCTAGTAGACTGTTTGGTGGCTGACAACTCTGTAACAGTAGCTTGGAGAATGCCAGAAGAAGATAGTAAGATCGACCACTACATACTTGAATATAGGAAAACTAATTTTGATGGACTTCCACGTGTGAAGGATGAACGATGTTGGGAGATACTTGATAATATTAAGAGTAACGAATATACTTTATCAGGTAAATTGAGCATAATAAGGAATTTCATTTATGGGATGTAAATGTAATTATGGAAAATTTTTGTTACTTTATATAATTGTAAATTTGTAGCTAAATTATTTTACATATTTATTATGGCAGTGACTCTCAAAATATCAAGAAAACTTTGTTTTAATTATTTAGGAACATTTGTGACCTGGCTTAACAGTGTATATAAAACAAATAGGAAGGAATGTTCTGGAAACAATATTTCAGAGTAAAATTTAATTTTTACCTTTATTTTTAGATGAAGAAAAAATTAAATTTGAGCTATACTCAAAATGTTTTCATGTTTCACTGGTACTGTAAATACTGTTTCAGGATTACCTTTGTGTTAATATATGAGCCATAAGTTGGTTAGCAGTTTTTGTGTGGGCCTTTTGAAAGCCTTTCAAAAATTTCAGTATAGTGGGGACTGTGTATTTCAGATGCTTAAAATATTCAATGCTTGTTATGCATGGCAGTAATGTTACGCACCACTGTTATTGAGTACTACAGTTTGCCAGAAGCTGGGCTTACATGTATTACACATAATAACCAGAGTAATACTTCTCATTTAACTTTTACAATTATGTAGTTGATTTTATCATTTTAATATTACAGATAGAAAACTAAGGATCAATCAAGGTGTTGAAGATGTAAATATTTTTAGACCAAGATTTTAATATGAACCTAACTTCAGTTTTTGTTACTAATTTCTGATTCATTTCCTGTTTAATTTTTTTCTAGAAGAGTTAGTTTCTTTATAATGTCTTGTTTCTAGAAATTGATTATGCTACTGTAAATTATGACTTCTGTCTTTGAATGGAATATTACTTTTAATGAGACCCCAACAAGGATACCTTTTATTTAGCTTAAAAGAATTGATAAATTATAGAAATTATTTATTTTAAAGAAATAATAGGTAAATCATGATTACTCTTAAGTATCCTTTTATCATAAGTTCATCTTTCATGAATAAAGAGATACATCCAGGAGGAAAAAGCTGGTCACTTGAAGAGTCACACTTTCAGCTTCCTTTAAAAACTTCTCTGTGTCTGAAAACTTTCATTTTGCAGGTTTAAAATTTGATTCCAAATATATGAATTTCAGAGTGCGGGCTTGTAACAAAGCTGTGGCTGGGGAATGTTCTGATCCTGTGACGCTGGAGACCAAAGGTGAGCTAGGTGGCTGTTTACACAGCATAAAGCAGAACTGCACATCTGAGGTTATTTAAGACTTTGTGATAGGCAGCATTTCATGTGAACTTGAATTCCTTCCCCACCCCTTCTACCAGCCCCAGCATATTCTGCATTTTTCAACAGTAGAATTATAAGGCAAGGAAGATAGAACTATAGTAGTAGTTTTCGTAAGTTTTCCTTTATGATTATATTTGTATGGGTAAGATAGTGATGGTGTATTTTCTGCCGAGTGCTTAGTCTATGAATTTTAGTCTAGTATAAATATATAAATATTGGTGAGATTATATGTCAGTAATAAGGAAGTACATGTTCAGTATAACTTATATTTTCTCTTTTTCTGAATCTGTTGTGATTATTACTGTCTATCTAGCTTATTAATATTGTCATGGTGCTCTCACAGCTCATTTGATCATTAAGAACATTTTCAGAGACCAGTGGACTAGATACTATTAATATCTATACTACAGATGAACAAAATGGAGTTCAAGCATGTTAAGTGACTTGCCCACAAAATCTAGCTTGGAAAGGTATAAAAGTCTGTTTCTGCATCAGCTCTTATTCTGGGCCTGGAACCCATGTTCTTTCTAGTCTCTTGAGAAAAATTTGGATTTGGTAGAAACTCCTGAAGAACAGTTGAGCCAGAAGTTTCTGGTGATGTTCAAAGTTTGAGGATTAGAATGTTAGGTGTCTTCCCACGTGTGAGATAGTTACTGACTGGGTTTCCTTCCAGCACCAGACTACAGATTGCCATATGCTCTCAGGAGTTGAAGCATTCCCTGATCTCTAGTTCATTTAGCTTTGATCAAGTTTACATGCCAGAAATTTGATATGATTCAGAGTAAGATATAAAAATATACATGGGGCCCAGCGGGATGGCTCAGTGGTCTAAAGCGCCGGCTTGGGAAAGCTTGGGTGGCTGCAGGGACCGCAGTTCGATCCCCGGCACCACATACTGTGCCAGCCCTGCCCTTGGGGCAGGCTGAGCCGGCCATAAAAATGAGTGAATAAACAAACAAAGATTCGTAAACAAGAAAAAAAAAAAAAATATATATATATATATATATAAAAAATATATATATATATATATATAAAATATATATATAATATATATATATATAAAATATATATATATATATATACAAAAATCAAATGTGAAAACTATTTTTTAAATTTCTGTACTTTTTAGTTACCCATTATAATGAGCAAATATGTGTTGGATTGTAAATTTCTATGCAAATTTCTCAAATTCTAGAAAATGAGTAACTGGCTGTGGTTTCCTGGGAGCTGGGCTGGCTGTTGCTGTGAGCAGTGTGTGCCTCTTACTCGTCAAACTGCTGAGCTCAGGGTTGGTAGAAAGACACTAAGCTAATTCTAATTCTTTCAAGCATTTTTCACCAAACAAACATCTTAGGGTGAGACTAGCCTGAAACACAACCCTCAGATACCCTGAACAGTCTTCTGATCTTCAGGGATTCCCAGGATAAAATTCATCTCTTAATTGTCTATGGATTGTAGATTCTTCTGGGACTACATAGCATTAGTGTAGCTATTAATAAGAAAAAGAGGTGCCGGGCGTGGTGGCGCACGCCTGTAATCCCAGCACTCGGGAGGCTGAGGCAGGAGGATCGGTGCGAGTTCGAGACCAGCCTGGGCTACAAAAGTGAGCTCAAGGCCAGCCTGAACTCCATAGTGAGACCCTGTCTCAAAAAGACAAAAAAAAAAAAAAAAAAAGAAAAAGAGGTCTGTGGGCGGGGGGCTCATTTTCACAAAATGACATATTCAGTATTTGGACATAAAATGAAAAGAAAGGAAAAGAGTTAGAAATTGAACACTGGAAGCGTACTGAAAGTTCATTCCCCGATATTTCCAGTGCTCAGTGTGGGAAAAAAGTGAACACTATTCATTTTTATCCTCTCAGTGTATACAGTATTATTTTTTCTGGTATGGAAATTGTCAAAAGTGGTAAGTAGTATTTTCTTAGAGCCAAAATTTTTAAGATATTACTTCTTTCTTGCAAAAATAAAGAATATTATATTAATAACCAACTAACTCTCTACCTCACATAATGTGACAGTACCATGGAAGTGGCCACTAGCACAAATTAAAAATACAAAACATTTGTACTCTGATTTTTGATATCTTGTTTTCATAGAATTAAGTATGTAGAGACTAGTATTTAGGTGTATTATGGGGTTTATATGCATTACAAGGCCTCACTTTTGAGGCAGTCTTTAGTGCTTTCTTTCTTTTTTAACTGTGGAGTGTTATCTCTGCTACCTTAGAGTCTGTGGACTTAATGAGGTACAATTAAGTGAGAGCATCTATAGAAAAGGGAGAGAGAGTTTTGAAGAAGACATCCCTCAGGTTTCGATCTATGCTTTTCATTTGAGTGTTGTGGTTATTTGGTCAGTCTGGCCGCAAGTGGTTTGGGGGTAGTGTCTTACTGCCTTTGACTCGATGTTGTCCATGTATCTTCTTCCTGTTCTACAGACATTAAGGAACAGAATTCATACAATGTTGCTTTCAGCCTTGGAACTTCAACCAGCAATTGAGAATTGATGGCACCTGGGAGTTAAAGCTAGTTGTTTTGTTTTGTTTTGTTTTGTTTCCCCTAAAAAATATAGATATTCTCACATATATTACCTAATAGCTTAAGTACAAATATTAACTGTCCTTTCTTAAAGCAATTCCTTTTTGAAATTTAGGGTTTTGGTATTAATCCTAATATTTTAGTAATGTATCTGTTGATGATATCAAATTCCATTGTTACTGAAGAGCTGCATTGTTCATTCTTTCTCTGAGTTCATTTCTGTTCACATGGATATTTTCACAGTTACTAACTTCTTGTATAGGGTGATATTTACTAGAAACTAAGTGGTCAGACGGATTTATATTGAGAATTTTGTTTTGGAAACAGACAACAGTGGCTCTGATACATAGTTGAAACTGAAAAAGAAGATAAAAGGATTCTTGATTCAGTAGATAAACATGAGGCTATTTTCTTGTTTAATAATGTTTTTAGAGGAAAGTATAACAGAAGCAGTGGATGATACCTTATAAGATAGACATCATGGGAATTGCACTTGAAAATAGAACAAATTGTATTATACAGCCTCAAATTAGTACGTTTTAATGATTTACCGATAGTTTCCAAAGAAAGAAGCAATCTTTGCATACTGATTTACTAAGCCAGTGCTTCGGAGTGTGTGAATAGTTCCCTAAAGTACCAAGTCATATGAAAAGCATAGTTTTGATTTTCTTCTTTAGTTTTCGTCTACGTGGCCTTTTTCCTGTGTACTTTTTGCCATGTAAATCACCGTCCAGCTGAGCTCATTCTCTTGCTTGGTGCTCATGGCTTCTGTTTCTTCATGCTTAATTTGACACTGACAAGTTTAAGGATGAAAATGGTTTTTTTGTTCTTTTTTTTTTTGAGACAGGTTCTTGCTATGCAGTTGAGGCTGACCTTGAGTGCACTTTTGTAGCCCAGGCTGGTCTCGAACTCGCACCAATCCTCCTGCCTCAGCGTCCCAAGTGCTGGGATTACAGGAGTGAGCCACCACGCCCGGTTTAGGATGAAAATGTTAAGTATGGGAACATCAGAGAGATTCTGTGTTTGTGTGTGTGTGACATTTTTTATGGTATAATTTTCTACACTGTTTCACTTTTCCCTACTCCTTAATACTGCCGGTTCTTTCTATTCAGTGAAAAGAACTGATATTGTAACAGGAAAGTGAAGGTATTGTGTACTTAGTAATGGAGATTCTAGTAAAAGGAGGAGTAGAAATACCTGTGGGACATACAAGTATAGTGTGTTTGTTTAGAGTTTTAAGATATATATGAAGAATGAGAAATAGGATAAAAATTATAAATTAAAGACTAATTATCGAACCCCCACCCTGGAATACAGGGTGTGGAAGTGTCTCACCCTTTCTTGTGCTAGAGGCCACTGGGACCCTGGGGGAAATAGTTCTGCCCCACTCTCTCAGAGCCCTGAGCCATCCGGCAGGGGCCTAGGAGGCAGGGAGGGAGCTGCCTTCTGTTCAAGCCTGAATTCTCTCTTCCTCCTTGTAATAAAACTTTTTTTTTTAAGGGGGGAAAAAAAGGCTAATCATTGTGACTTTTTTTAATTTAAAAGGAAAAAAACAATAAAACAATGATACAGAATTTTATAAAAGACAATAGAATATTAACAATGGTTAATAAAATGTGTATTGTTATCTTCAAAATAGTTGCTCAGATTACAAAATATAGGTATGCATAATTGATCAAACAATAAAAGCATAAACCATTTTTAATGAACTGAAAGAAATCAGTAGTATAATTATCTTACCTATAACATCATACAATACAGCAACCATTGTTGAATTCTTATTACTTTTTTTAGTGAAATTTTGTATCATTTCTAATGCTGTTTTTAATTCCTATTTTGTATTTTTTTTAAAATATTTATTTGCCAGGGAGGCTCTTAGCCTGCTGAGCTATTTCCCCAGTCCCACTATTTTATATTCTTAAAAAGAAAGAAAGAAAGAAAGAAAGAACCATGAAAAAACTATATTTTATATATATTTTTTTCTCTTCCCTTTTTTTCTCCACTCATCCATCTCAGTTTTCTTTCTTTTTAATCAATTACTTTCCCTTTCACGATGGCTATTGTAGATTTTCGATTTTACTTAATTTTTCAGGTTCTTACACAGAGGTGTTTATAAATGTGAGTCTGACTTATTTCAGTTATGAGTGTAGTCTCTAATTGAATCCATTTACCTATAAAACCCTTGAGTTTTTCTTTATAGCTGAGTAATATTCTATTAAATAAAAAAAACAACTTCACCCCAGGCCCAAATCGCACCGCTGGGAGTTGAGCCTGTGCACCCGCCGAGGGTAAGCTCCCTGCGCCCCTCTGCCCCGCCTCTGCGTTCCCGAGACTAACTTCTGTTCCAGCCCAGACCCAAATCGCACCACTGGGAGCTGAGCCTGTGCGCCACTGGGTCAGGATCCTTGGCCTGCCTTCCCTTTTCCCGCCCTCCCCCTTTTTTTTTTTTACCCCTCCAGCCCAAGTTCCAGTACCGAACCCATCAAATAGCCCATTTGGCAACCAATCTGGTCCACGAGCCTACCAGGACTACTCAATCCCAAAGCTCCACCTCCACCTACAGACCACATCCCCCAGGATTCAGAAAAGCTAGCAGCCAGAGCCCCAACACAAGAGTCAGGAACCTCTGTAGAAGAACCACCTTGGACTCTCCAGACCAAACGCCCATAGACACAGCATAACACCACCAAAGTGCAGAGGTCGCTTCCATACAAATGATAACAACAAGGAGTAGGAGGCAATCTCAGGACCCGTGCCCACCCAAACCAAATACAGAAGACACTATCATGGAAGAAAATGAGAATTATACAGATGAAACCTCTGAATTGGTAGCATCTGAGGCAGACACACAAGTGCAGAAACTTATAGAGCAACTGAGATCAGAGATAACATCTGAAGTAAAAAAAGAAAT
>PVJA010009735.1:0-59726 GCA_004027025.1 Myocastor coypus
ACTATGCAGTTCAGGCTGGCCTTGAGCTCACTTTTGTAGCCCAGGCTGGTCTCGAACTTGCACCAATCCTCCTGCCTCAGCCTCCCGAGTGCTGGGATTACAGGCGTGAGCCACCACGCCCAGTTCAGGTATTCCATTCTAGTGCATCTCACCTGACAGAGATCTCATCCTAGCTCATCTTGAATAAGATTGCATCTTGACACCTGAGGTAACCCCAAGTAGACCACCTCAGGTGACCCATCCTAGCACAGCTCAGGAAACCCCATTATAGACCACTCAGGTGACCTATCCTAATCTTTCCCACTTTAGAATTCAACATCCAGGACCACCCAGGAAACCCATCCCAGACCACTTCAGAAGCCTTCATCTTATCCCATTTGACCTTAGACCACCTCAAGAAACCCTATTCCAGATAGCTCAGGTGCCCCATCTTTCTTTCACCCAAGGAGGTTCCATCCTATACTACTTTAGGTGACCCATTCTAGTCCACCTCACTTGAGATTCCATCTTAGCTCTCTTTAGAAGAACCCACCCTAGGCCAATGAGGTAACGCCCCCTAACCTTTCTCATCTCAGGAGGTGCCAGCCATGACTACTTCAGGTAACCTATCTTATTCTACTTCCAGAGCCTATCTCAGGTAGCCCATCTTACCCCTCATCAGAGGACCTAGCCCACCTCAGGAAACCCATCTTAACTCTCCTTAGATCTTGTCATCTTGGGTCACCTCAAGAGACTCCATTCTAAGGGGCCAAGGATATAGCTAAGTGACACCGTACCTGCTGGGCAAGTGTAGGGTCCTGAAAAAAAAAAAAAAGAAAAAAGAAAAACATCCCTTCTAGACCACTAAGACACCCCCTAACCTGTATCACCTCAGGAGACCCCATCCTAGTCTACCTCTGTATACCCTTTCCTAGACCGCTGAGCTATCTCTCCAGCTCTACCCTTTCCTAGACCATTTTAGCAGGCCCATTCCAGACCACCTTAGCAGACCTTGTCTAGATCACCTAAGGTACCTAAAGGGCTCACCCAAGGGGTGTTCCTTCCATCCCTGTTCATCTCTAATGCTTGCCATCCTGGCACACTACGGAGTCTCAAGGCAGCTGTTCCATACTCACGCCTCCTCCTCAGTCCCTGGACACCATACTGGGCCTTAGGCAACACTTCCCGACCTATGGGCTAGGTTGGGCCTCAGCAGGTTCTCAGGCCATAGTTGAAGTCCACCCCCAAGCCACCCTCCCCTTCTCATGAACCCTGAAACTCCAGGAGTGGGCCTGTGAGTAGTCATAAAGGCCATCATGGTGAGGCAGGAGGTAGAACAAGGACAAATGAACAACAGGAAGCCCTGGGGCAAGAGTCAAGAGAGACCAGAGCAACCAAGGATGATGTCAGAAACATCAGGAAACCACCAGATAAAGGTCATTCTGTTACACAGAATCACCAGGCATGTGCAAAACCAAAATGAGGACTAGCCTGTGTGCAGCCTTGTGTATACACATACACATGCACAATGGGCTTTGGGCACTGATTGTTCTGAAAACCTTGCACAGCCAGAATCTCCCCACCAAAGGTAGGCAGTCAGTACCCCACTGGGCCAGGACTCCTGTCAACTCCAATTAGAGTCCTGCCATAACCTCAGGCCAGAGTCAGCACTGTCCTATTAGACAGTGAGCTCTTTCCCCTGGCACTCTTGACCCAGTGACTTTAGCTTCATTTCCTTTAATGCATCTCTTGTTATTCCTTCTGATTGTTGTGCTCAGTTCTCTGTCTGGGATACCAAGACCCTGGAAACAGCTTCCCAGAACCCCCACCTAGTTACAAAGGGACACTCAAGCGAGTGTAGGCCCTGAGGAGGGGGTTGCAGGCTGCTTTCAAGGACTAGGCCTGCAGACCCCACTGCCCTGAGCTGTCTATTTTGGGACGTGGCCTTCAGCCTCTGGCCTTGCTTCCTGTGTTGCTGATGGCCCCCAGCTGCCTCTTATCCTGCTTACCACAGATTTGGGCTGGAGGAGTGCAGGCCCTGCCCCACCCCCCAGCACCAAACCTCCACTTCTGGTCAGAGCTCTGTCACCCTAACTTCTGCTTCACTGAGGATCTGGGATGTTTCTTAGGTTCTCAGGCCTGTTTCCTCCTGAGGCAAGCAGGGCGGCCCTACATCCTGAGTTCCCAGGCTTTCCAAATGTCCTGTGATAGTTGCATGACTATCCCAGTGTCCTTGGAATTACAGTCTTAGAGCCTAAGATACCTCCTGGGGCATCTTCACTGTGGCAGAGAACTCACTTGGCAGGGCTGCCTGTCAACCACCTACCTGCCCTCTAGGTCCTCACTACAGCCCATCCTACCCCAGAGACCATGAGGCCCAAGTTCCTAAGCCAGTCTGCGTCCTAATTCCTGCTATCCTTTGGGTTCTCACCATCCAACTCCCTATGGATTCTGATCCCTATACATGGGACAGAGGTGCACTGCTTCCTCCAGCCCCAGACTGTATGGAGGACAATGCCAAGACAGCTGCACAGGAGGCTCAGTGGCTGGCACTCCTGCAGGGCCTTGAGGCTTTTGTGGTGGGAGGGACATTCCTGCCAGGGGCATGGTGGTAGAGCATGGCCACTGGGCAGCCAGCTGTTGGGGGGGGGGATGCTGGATAGAGCAAAGAAGGGAGGTGATTTCTGGACACCCTGGCCTGTCTTAACAGCCACAGTGTCCTGGGGACAGTGACAGCAGGCAGGAGTGATGCTCTGTGTTTGGGATGTGAGGCCTGTGTTCCCTCACTGCACAGTAGGACTACAAGAGGAGACAACGGAGCCTGCCACATGAAAAAGGAGGAGGTTACCTGTCCAGAGTACTTAGGTAGATGAAAGAAGAGCTAGGTAGAGACGAGGAAATCAGGACGTTAAAGTTACTTAACTGTGGCATCAGTGTCCCTTTAAAGAAACTCCAAAAAACAAAGCAAGATTCCTAAAGATCTCATAGCTACAATAAGCCCATAAATCTGAACTCTTAGTCTGTCCTTTGCACCTATAAACTGTGCTTCCTCCACTTTCAAGGAAGTAGTAATATTGGTGGGCAGCAGATCTCAACTTCAGACGTGTGTAGATGGCTCAGCCTGTGAGCCAGCAGACAGTGAGAATACGTATCTTAGATCACCCACCAGAAAGATACCCTTGAACAGATGCAGCTGTGGCATCTGACTTGCACTGTACTCCAGAGTGCATGCTGAAACCTCCACGTCAAAACCTTTTTCTTGCCTCTCAGTGAAAAGTGCTAAAAATTGATAGGAGTCAAGGAAACTGTAAAGTTATTTACAAGGGTGGGATATTTTAGCCTCAGGGACCCGCACACTCAGCCAGGTGACACTTCTAGGTGCCTGGCACAGCTGAACCTTCACCCCAGACCCTAGCTGTACAGGGACAAGGGCTGGTCCCTTCTCACACATGCAGAAGGGAAACAGAGCCCTAAGCCCCTCCGTTGATGGCCAGACACAGGTGTGAGTCCAGGGCCACAGGCTTTCCTGTGTGCAGCACTGCTGGGTGCAGCTGAGGCTCAGGAAGGAAGTGGGGGGTTGGGGTCCAGAGCCACCTCTGGCCAGAGCCCTTCTGCCTGCCCAAAGGACCCAGCTGGCCCGGAAGCCAGTCACACTGGGTGATGGCAACACCCTGAGGGAGGCCCTTCCTGTAATCCCATTGCTCACTCCTTCCTCCTTCATCTAGCTGGGAATTGAGGTCTTGGGGACATCTTGGCTTTCTCAGGAGGAAAAAGAGGCTCGCCTGATGGTACAGAATTTGAGGGGCTCACCCTTACCACACCATGAGTGGAGAAGCTGTCTGTGACCACTGGCTTGGCTGAGTGCTCCCCTGCACAGACTAGTTTCTGGCAGAGAACCCCTTCTGCCTCGTACTGTGACCATGTGGCCCCGGAGTCCACATTACAGAGGGAGCCCACAAAGGCTTTGTGAAGATGGCTTCCCATTGTTCCCACCCCCACCCACTTGCTGCTGAGCACCAGGAGAGGGGACACTTACGTGGGGGCTCAGTCAGCTCACAGTCCTTCGCACTGCATAACCGGGAGCCCTCAGGTCGGACCTCGTGGCTGCACTGGTCACTGTCTTCCTCACGAAGCCCTGTCCGCAGGTTGACGCACTTGACCAGGCGCCGCTGGATGCCCCCTCTGCAGGGTGCTGAGCACTGCACAGGGTGGGGAGGAGAGTCCTGGCTGCTGCACCCATGCCCAGGGCCTAAGCAGCCTCCAGGGGTTGGAGTGGGGAACTGCCCAGCAGGGTCTGCTCCCATGTAGGGGAAGTGAGCAAGCGAGCGAGCTCCCACACAGTGCTGCCTGAGGGAGGCCTGCACAAGAACCATGGTGGCCTAGGAAGGCAGAGGGGAGTGGAAAAGGTGAGAAGTATCTTGGCCAGAGCCTCCTCCTCAAGTGGGCTTTGTTCTTAGCAGCTGGGGGCCTGGTGGTGGGAAAAGCCCTGAGACCAAGTTTCATCTGTGCTGAATCAGGCTGGACTCTTGCTTAATGGTGCTTCCAGGCCATGCCATCCCCATTTTTAAGATGGGGCAAGCATGGTCCAGCAAGGCAAATCCTCCTGCCAGTCACTGAGCAGCTTCTGGGACCAGGATTTCAGTGCAGGCCCTACTGCCTTCAGGATCGGGTTCAGGGGCAAATCTGAGATTCCTGAACCTCCATGATCCAGACAGCAGGGAGCAGTCCTGCCCACCATGGGCCCCTCTCTGTCTCCTTGTCCCATAGTCTCTGGCCCAAGGATCTTTATTTGCTGTTACTTTGCCCCTCTTCATAGCATCTCTGATCCTCTGCTGGGTTTCAACCCAGATCTCCTCCTCCTAGGTTTCCCTGGTGTCCCAGCGCCAGGCCATCCTACACCCTCCACTGCTGCCCACCTTACCTGGCCCCAGGGCCCCACCACCCACTGTGTGCAGGGGTGGGTGTTGCAGGACTGAGTGGCATTGGGTCTCAGTGCCTCCTCACAGAGGCCAGGCTCTGGGCAAGTCACCAGACGCTGCTGCTCACCACCGCCACAGGCTTCAGAGCACTGGGAGAGAGGGGACATGTCAGCCTGGCCAGGTCACTGGGAGGACCAGGTCCACCGTAGGTCTCCTTACCTCTCTCCAGGAGGAGGTGTACCAGCTGAGGCAAGGCTGGGTCCCACAGGGCTGGCGAGTGGGTGGCTTGGTGGGCCCAGGCTGACAGTGGAAGGGCCGCAGCGGTTGGAGGTCCTGTGTGTTCACACAGTGCACATCCCGCACTGCAAAGCCTCCACCACAGCCCCGGGAACACTGGGGGACAGGAACATACGCATGCTTATAACCGAGGGGCTGTGTGACACTCTGCACACGTGTAATCCTGAGCCCAGGGCCAAGTGCGTGGATGCATCCACCCTGCACGCATGCTCACACCTGTCCCAGAGGGAGGGGAACACACGGGTGGATATATCCTATACCCAGGGCCGTGTGTGACACCTCAAATGTAGTATGTATGCCTATAACCTAGGAACACATGGGGTTTTTCCCGCATGTACACATTTATACTCCATAGGCCCAGAGACACTGCTCACACGCTTGTACATACAACCCCACATGTGAACCCCATCAGCATTCACACATAACCCAGAGCTCCCAGGATATGTATGTGTGGATGCAGCCCGTGTGCACACACATGCACACACTTATAACTGACGAGTGTGGCTGGGCAGATGTCAGACTCCATTCCCATGTGAGCACAAGGGAAGCTGGAAGTGGCCAGCTCTGGGCAACAATAGGAGGAGGACGAGGGGCTGGCACAGGCTGGGGCAGATGGAGAAGAGGGCAAAGCAGAGGTAGCAAAAGGGAAATCTAGAGGAGTAGGGAGTAGAGGAAAGCAGATGCCCGCTGCAGCAGGGTCTGGGCCAGGTCGTGAGGAAGCCAGAGAGATTCCAGACATGGAGAGTGAAACAATCAGTGCACAGATGGGTGTGGAGCCCCTGCACAGCTGCTCTTAAACTCTGGTCCCAGGGTGCAAGGACTCCACCTTGTACCTGAGGCTGTGCCCTGGCTCCCCCACTGCACGTACCTTACTCCAGTTGCCCGTGTACCAGGCAGCACAGGGACGCAGGTGGCAGTGGCGGGCAGGCTGGGGCCGTCCAGCATGGGTACAGTCCTCCTCCCGGCCAGAGCTGCAGTACACGGCTCTCCAGACAGCACCCAGGCCACAGGTGGTGGAGCACTGTGGGCACAGAGGCCACAGACATCAGGATGGACCTGCCTGGTGAAGCTGCCTCTGCCACGCTAGGGCCCCTCTCCTGGGCCTTAGTTTCCCTTACCTGCAAGATATAGACTTCCCTATTCCTCTCCCAGGGAGATGGCAAGAAAGGGGAACCCTGATACCCATTCTGCCCACAGGGGACCTGCAGGGACACTGCCCCACCACTTTGCCTCTTATTGGTCTGTCTCTGTTAGAAAGCAGGTCCAGCTCCTGCTCCTGGCAGTCCACTTGTTAGAATACCCGGCAAAGCCAGCTCTTTGCCCCAGCCTGTCTCCTTCCTCAAGGCCAGGGGCCATGAACACATCCCTTGCAGTGACCATCTGAGGACCTGGAAGTCCCAGCTCCTTCTCATCCCCTGTGGGTTCTTGACAAAACAATGGAGCAATGAAGAAACTGCCCAGTGGCAAATCTGGGCAGCTCTGAGGAGCCCTGTGGGCAAGCCCAGTTGTGTACCACAGCTGGAGGTGAGCTCCCTGTCCCTGAGGGCCTGCAAGCCTGTGTTTCTTGGTGCTGCTGCAGCCATTCTCACACCCCCACGTTGCCTAGGAATGGGGCTCTGGGGACTTATGAAACAGGCAGATGGGAGTCCCGGAGGCTGGGTGGGGCAGAGTGGCCTAAGGCCACCTGGAACACTGCAGGAGCAGCACACACACAGCCCCAGGGCATTGCCTCCATCCGCTGTGGGAGCTGCATCCTCTAGGGAGCAGATGGACAGAAACCCAGCCTGGCCCTGCGCCACTTGCCTGGCTCCAGTTCCCCACTTGCCAGCTGGCATTCCTGGCAGGCGGGTCTGTAGGGTGGCCTTCTGCTGCCGTTGGGGGCTCTGTCAGGGGGCTGTCCTCCAATGTCTTGGGCACATGAGTGGTGGGAAGAGAGGAAACTGCCACACTCGTCGTGGGTTGCATCTTGCCATGTGGGTCTCTATCCAGTGCAGGGTCCCAAGACGTCTTTGTCCATAGCAGCACCACATCAGTTTCAGGAAAGATGGGGGTGGGGTAGACAGGAGGCCAGGGGGGCTGCATGGGGCTGGGGCTTTGGGGCAGGTGGGGTGCCCTGCGGCCTGCAGCATCCTCACTGTCCTTGGAGATGTCATTGGCCCCATTCCACTGTGGAGCGGGTGGCCCGGTCTGGCTGTCTTCTCTCACTAGGAGCTCATTGGGGCTTGCAGGGGCAGTGGGTATCTCTGTGCTTCTGACCAAAATGGGGAGCCCAAGGTCACGGGTACCAATGGTGGCATCTTCCTCAGGCAAGTGTGGGGCCACTGGGTTCCTGGGGGGCTGCTGCAAGGGTGGGAGTGGGGTGTGGACAGCCCCTTGCTCTCCCCCCGTGGTTCTGGGGGCCTCCATGGGGTGCTTAGCAGGGCTGCTTTGGGTTGGAGGCGTCAGTT
Organism: Myocastor coypus; assembly: GCA_004027025.1. Lineage (NCBI taxonomy): Eukaryota > Metazoa > Chordata > Mammalia > Rodentia > Myocastoridae > Myocastor > Myocastor coypus. Next base: position 7,643 of record PVJA010009735.1, read on the forward strand.
CCATACTGCCCACCAGCTTTGGGCTGGGCTCCTCAAGGCTCCCATAAGATAGGTCTTCGTGGAAAGTGATGAAATTGTAGTCATAATAGAAGTCATCCACCCACTGGGGACTGGGTGGATTCAGGTCTTCGATGTGATTGCTGATGCTGTCCGACCTAGGCGTGGAGTTGGGCAGGGGCCGTGTGACCAGGGAGTTTGAAATGAAGTCAACCTCGTTGAAGAGCTCAGAGCTGGAGGCACCACTGCCAGAGGCCTCGGGGGCCAGCAAGCTCAGGCAGGGCTGCAGGGCACAGGGTGCCTCGGTTGCTGGCCGGTTGGCCTCATCACAGGGGAGGCCCGTGTCATTGGTACAGATGGCAATTCGCTGCTGAGTGCCATTTCCACATGTCACCGAGCACTGTGGGGAAGCCATAGTAAGGTTTGGGCCAGCAGAGGGCACAGAGGACGAGGACATGGCTGGTATACACTGCCTGGTGTGCCCGAGGCTTCAAGACAGATACACAGCCTCAAGTGCCCTGGCTCTTCCCCCGTGGTCCCAGGCAATGAGCGACCTCACAGGTTCTTTGCTTCCCCTTCAGGCCAGGGCACCTCCCACCCCACACTCACCTGAGACCAGTTGCCCACAGCCCAGGTGGCTGGGCAGGGCACGTTGGGGTTACAAGGGGTTTCAGCTGGGGGGCGGGGAAGGTGCTCACAGGCCGACAGGTTCAGGGCGCTCTGCTCCTCCATCCCCACGCTCTGGAGGCAGAGCACAGCCCGGCGGGAGATGCCCTTGGACCCGCAGGAGCGGGAGCAGTGCTGCCACTCCCCAGCCCACCACCTGCGAGGGCACAGGGTGGCATTAGCATTCTGTGGCAGCCTCCTGAGTGGAGAGGGCCAGGCTAGGATCCTGAACTTCAGTGTCCACCAGATCAGTCCCTAGAGTTTCAAATCTAGGTGGATCTGTCCCTAAAGCCTGGCCACAGAACATGGCCCTGTGTAAGGCCTGAGGGCTCTTCCCACATCTGGGACCCCCAAAGAGGACTGGAGTACATAGGCCAGGACTGGCTGCCCAGGGCCACCCGAAGCTCAGGACCAGGGACAACTGCGATGTTACTTCTGGGCCTGGGTCCTCCCTCCAGATGTCAGGACAGCAGGATCTGGTAAAGTAGCTCACCGGGCGGGGCAGGGCTCCTCACTGCAGGTCCTGTGGTTGTCATCAGGCCGGGTCAGGGGGTCACAGTGTCTCTCGTCCACAAGCCCTGCCTGCTGCTCTGCACAGTACACAATCTGCCTCTGCATGCCTGGGGATTCAGATGGGTAGGCCCCTGCCCAGGCTACCCTGCACCCCAATGCCATGCCCCCTAGAATGGGGCCTGCCTGTGTTGGGACCTCCTTTGTCCTCCTCACCCTCATCCTGCACTGTAGCCCCCTGTAGGATGCCCTGGGACAGGCAGAAGCCAGACTGTCCAGGGTTCTGGGTGGGCACCTGTCCTGCTGTTCCTGGTGAAGCCCATGTACTCATTTGTGTGATGAGAGCCACAATGCACCCCCCCCCCCCAAGCCTGTAGCTGCAGGACAGGCTCAGCCAGCACAGCCAGGTGGTGGCTCTGCCTGCCCCATCCCACCTGTGCCGCAGGTGACTGTGCACTCGCTCCAGGGCCCATGGTGCCAGGAGAATTTGGGTGGCAGTACCGTGTTGAGGTTCTCAGTTTCTCTGTGGACTGTGTACTCATAGCGCACCCCAGGATTGTATACCTGGAACAGCAGCTGGGGCGAGTGGAGGAGCCCTGTGAGCATATGGGATCTCCTCCATCTGCCAGCTGGGAGTGCTCCCCAGGGCCTCTGGGTCCCAACCAACACCAGCTATATGCTTCCCCAGACTCTTTCCCCAGGACCACACCCAGCTGTGTGCGTGCGTGCGTGCGTGCGTGCGTGCGTGCGTGTGTGTGTGTGTGTGTGTGTGTGTGTGTGTGTCTTCCCACCTCTGCATCCCATGCTGGGCCCCAGGACTCAGCACCTGGATCCACACAGGCTCACTGGTGGGGCCCGGGGATGTGAGGTTCTCCCGGTTGCCTGTGCGGGTGTAGGTGAAAGTGGTGCCCGCCACATGGTAGTCTCCGTTCCACTGGATGGTCCAGCCTCCATTGAGGAAGTACTTGTCCGGGTCCTCACTGCTGCGCAGGGCCAGGAAGTTGGCAGCATCGGCCACCTCCTCGATGTGGATGTCACGTGCGCCCATGGGAATCAGCCCCACGTCTGTGTACCCTGTTGGTCAGTGGTGTGCACAGGCCACCAGGTAGGAGGCTGATTGCCTCTAGCCCTTCCCTGGAGCCCACCTCAAGCTTGAAAGGAATATGGGGCCTGGTCTGCCATGGGAAATCAGAGCATCCCTGGCTCTGCCTGATACCCATCACCCTCTCTTGAGGACCCCAACCAATTAGCCTCACTGACAGCTGGATCTACCACTTGCATTCTCCACCTGAAAAGTCTTCTAAAACACCAGAACACATTTGCCTTCCTCCCAGTAGAGCCTCCTCCTCCCCACAGGGCTGCTGCTCTTGGGATAAAGGAGTCCCTCACAGCTGGGTGACTCTAAGGACCCAACTGGGTAAGCGCTGGGAGACAAGCCTGTCCCAGGACACCATCGTCACCCCTACTTTATAGGTGCAGGGTGTGGGATGTGAGAGGTTAGGCAGCTTGCACAATGATGGTGCTGGAATATGAAGCAGGACAAGGGCCTGTGTGATGACCACCAGGCCGTGCTGTCCCCAAAGCTAAGCTGCAGGCCTCGTGTTCAAGGTCCCAAGCCAGCTTGCCTGCCTGCCTGCTGGGTCCTGGGCAGAACACGTCCATTCCTGCCCCAGCTTGTTTCCTCTCTGCCCTCACTACCGTGTCTGGGTTCCTCCACATTCAGCTCTGTGTTCACTTCCAGAGGGCAGTCCTCCCTGCACTCCTGGGGCAGGATCTGAGTGCTCCCTCAGCTCTGAATATCCCCACACAGATCTGTCACTGTGAGGGCTGTCACCCTGCTAGACCGTGAGTATTCCATCCCCTATAACAGTCACACTTAAGCAGGGTGGACCCCCTAGATGGAGCCACACAGCTGGGGAGGCCTCCATCTCTGCATAAGTAGATGGCACTCTCTGCAGAGAACAGGGCCATACCCAGGCGTGGCTGGCTGGCCTGGACCTGGGACAGGAAGCCCCTATTAGGACAGGTCTCTGTGTGTTCCAGTCTGGGAGGACTAAAGGGGCTGAGGATGGGGCCAGGAGAAGAGAGGGCCCTGGGTCAGGTGAAACCCCCATGGTGATTGCACACATACCCTGGCCCTCAGCCTCCTCGAAGATGCTGCTCACAGTGTGGCAGGTGGAGCCATTACCGCGGCACACCCCGCAGCGGTCCTCCACAGCGCCCGAATCAATCTCGAAGTCACAGCCGACACTCTGCAAAAGTGGGTCGAGTCAAGACCATGGTGCTGGATGCTGATCCTCCCTCAGGACCTTGTCCGCCCACTGTGCCATATGGCTCTGGAGGAACCCCTCTTCCTCTCTTTCCCTAGAAGTGAGACAAGGGTCAGCCCATGCCTTAGGGGCACAGGGTGAGCCTCAGGCAGTGGAGATGGATACAGAGTAGGCACACGGGCTCCTGAGCAGGCACACAGGGGTTTCCAAAAGTCATGGTCAAGAGCCCAGGCCCAGCACCAGCAGCCAGCCTCCTCTGAGTCCAAGCCTCCATACCAGTGGCATGGAATGAAAGGAGCAGGCCAATAAGTGGCTGGGAACCAGAATGGGACTAGCAATTGTTACCAACACTGAGTGTTTCCTCCACCATCTTAGAGCCCTGTGCCACCTGTACCACATCTTAACCCTCCTTAAGAGTGGAGGAAACCACTGCCTGAGCTCCGATTCCCAGCTGGAGCTATGCCAGATCAGCTGCTACAGAAGGGCAGGAAGGGGCTGGGGATTTGGCTCAGCGGTAGAATGCTTGCCTAGCGAGCTGGAAGCCCTGGGTTCAGTCCTCGGCACCAAAAAAAAAAAAAAAAAAAAAAAGAAGTAAAACCTCCAGAAAGCAGAAAGGCAGGAAGCTCCAAGCCCAGGTAGGGAGGCCAGTGGCTGGGGAGGTTGTCTGACACAGGGGTCCTGCAGCCCTCGGTAGTGGGAGTTTTGCTATTGAGGTGATGAGGGCAGAGCCCCAAAGGTACAGCCAAGGGTCAGTTGGTGCCTTCCTGGGGGCTGGAGGCAGTGGCACTGGGTGCTGCTGTCCATGTCCAGCGTACCTTGCAGATTCCATTGATGCAGAGGTCACGGATGGTCTGGTCCTGGTAGCAGGGAGTGCCGTCGATCACAGCGTCCCGCAGCTTCTCAGAAAAGTGCTCAGTGGAGGGCCGGCAGTTCAGTTCGCAGGGATTCCCTGGGGAAAGATAATGTCACGAGCCTGCCAGCAAGACCCTGCCTCGACATGCAGCCCTGGCAGGCTGGGGGCTCTGGGTGGGCAGGTGGCCACATGTGGTGCCAGGAGTGCTGGGGTTGAGGCCCTGGGGACAGGAGGGGTGAAGACTAGGTGGCCTGCCTACATCACTGAGGACCTGGGACACATGTTCCCCGCCCTAGGGCTTCAGTGTCCCCAGGGTAGAAGACTTACCGTAGTCAAACACGGGTACCCATGTGTGCAGTTGGCCCTTGTAGGGCTTGGAGTCGAACTGGCTGCACTGGACATGGCGGAAGGAAGGTTGGCCGGGTGGGCAGGCCTGCAGGTTGCAGAGGCGTATGCGCCTGCGCTCACCCAAGCAGAACCTGCCTTTGTACTTAGGCCTGTGGGGAGCCGGTGGGCCATGCTTAGGGTCTTGCAGTCCTGGACCCCAATCTCCAAGGTTAGGGAACCCACAGCAGCCCATTGGTGAGGACCCAAGGGGTGGGGGTGACAGGATATCTGGGCTCCAGGTCTTGGGTTCCTCTCAATAAATTGGGCTTGGGGGTGCTGATGAGATGGCTCAGTGGTCTAAAGTGCCTGCTTAGGCAAACTTAGGCAACTGCAGGGACCATAGTTTGATCCTGGGCACCACATGCTGATCTAGCCCCACCCTCAGGGCAGGCTGAGTCAGCCATAACATAAAGTTAAAAATAAATAAATAAATAAATAAATAAATAGGGCTGGGGCTGCGGGCTGCAGCACAGTGAACATGGCAGGCATAGTGTCCAAGACTTCGTGCTCTAGCCCCCACTGAGTTTGCGGCCGCAATGCCCACTCTGGCCCTCTAGGCCAGGGACCAGTCCACTCCACTCCCCTGAGGGAGGTGGGGGCATGGCATGCGTTGCTTCAAGGCCGGGTTCGGAACCCTGCTGCCCCAGCTGCCACATGGCTGGGCCTGTGCCACACTAGCTTCTCACAGCCCTCTCTGGATGGGAGACGCCCCTGGGAGGGGCCATCTCAGACCCATGTGGCACTGCTGCACTGCCCCCTAGAGCCACTTTATACCAGGTGGGTGCGACTAGGGAAACAGGCCTGGAGAGGGCCTTCTACTGCGAGGTGGAGTGGGCCTGAGCCCTGGTCTCTCTGGGATCTAGTGGCCACGTGCTGACCACTGCGCTCACTGGCTGCCCTCCAGCCAGGGGCTCCTGTGGCCTCTGACCATCTCCCCAGTTTCTCTCAGCAGGGTCACCACCAGCCTCTACCCCTAGATACCTGTGCCCCCACTCACTCAGGCTGTGTGCACCACCGCTCGGCAACCTGCACGCCCATGCCACAGCTGCGCGAGCAGACGGACCAGGCGCTCCAGTCGGACCAGCCGCCATCCACCGGCTCGGGCCGGAAACCCATAGGAACACAGTCACCATTGAAACACCACTGCCAAGACAAATGAGGGCAAAGCAGACCCTCATACTTATCAGTCATCCTCACACTAGTGGGAATAATTAGGTGGATAGCAGGGAGAGGGAAGGTGTGAGAGGCCCCCATGGTCGTGCACATTGTCGGACCCAGTCATGACTCTGGGTGTAGGCTCCTTTGGAAATTATGGCATCAGGTCCTGACCCCACGGCCTCTGTCTTGCAGACTTGGGCCAGAGAGGCCTACGGGTCTTCTAAATCATAAGATAGGGGTGACCTGGAGCAGGAGCCCATGAGTCAGCCCTCCCCCTGACATCTGGGATGAGAGCATCTCCTACCTTGCCGGGTCCACACTTGGTACCATCCACAGCAGGGTCCAACTTGGAGTGACAGGTCATCCCCACAGAGCACCAGAGTGTGTGGCAGACGTTCTGTTGAGAGGAGTCATGGTCATACCTTATTCCTTGCCAAGGGCCACCGCACACCTCCTTCCCTCACTGTCCCCAAGGGTCCCTTAGATAGTGCTCCATAGGCTGGCACATCATGGGGGTCTTCAGGTGTGAGAACCCAGAGGGGCCCTGCCTTCCCTGTCTCCCCTACATCTAGGCCACACCTCAGCCCCGTCTGTCTTCTGGGAGGAACCTGGGGAAGCCAGGGATCTATCACAAGCTGTGGCTGAGACATTCCACATCCTGCTGCAGGACTCAGAGGGCAGAGCCAGTGGCAGGAGGCTGAGGCAGGAGGCACCTGGGGGTCCACAGTGAGGGGATGGTCAGCCCAGCACCCACACTATGGCCATCCCATGAGCAACTGACTGGGGTCTTCCAATGTAGGGGGCAAGCAGGGCTGCTCCCAGGCTGGCCTCCCTGACTGCTGAGAGCATTTCTGTATTCTCCTGTCCCCTGCCCACACTCACGTCCACGCCCTCACAGAAGATGGAGTTGGTCCCATACTGGAGGTGGCACTGGTGGTCCACGTCGTACAAGACCCCGGGTGGCACAGAGGGGAAGTCGATGACATCGGTGGCTGGAGGGTCATCCAGGCACATGCCCCACCCACGGCTAGAGGTGAGACAGGAGGAAGCATGAGGGGCTACTGTCCCAGGGAAAGGGGGACGTGCATAGGGCTGGTGGGAAGCTGCAGTGGGGCTGGGAAGGCAGAGGAGAAAAGGGTACAAAGCCCTGAGGCCACAGGGCCCTGCTGGACCTCTGTCCCTTCACCTCTAGTGCTGCCTGGCCAAGTGGTGTCAGCTGAGGTGGGAGCTGTTGCCCAGTGCCCTTGTTCTTGTGGGTTAAGCCCCTCCTTAGGGTGCTACCCAGCACCCTTGGCTGGGCCAGCTCTGAGCTCCTTACCTCCTTACCCTTACCTCTCACTTTGTCCCTGGAGCTAGGAGCTGAGGGTCTGGAGAAGAATCTTAGCAAGGCTGGCAAACATGGCTTGAGCCCATCTGAGCAATGCTGGGTCAGTTCCCCAGGCAGCCTTGTCTTGCCATCTGGGCCACCTGCCTATTTCCCCACTGTGGGTGGCTTTTCTGCCCGTCCCTCCCAGCCAGCTTCCCTGCAAGCAGCCTGTACCCTCCACAAACCCTCACTGTGTCAGTCAGAGAAGATTCAGTGGCCCAGAGCCACTGCAGGAAGGGAGCTTAAGGGATGGAGGAGGCCAGGCCTCCAGGGCAGCAGTGGTAGGAGGGGACAGTTGGCTCAGTGCTAGAGCCAATGAGGCAGCAAGAATGTGGGGCCCTTGGCTGGTGGGACCAGGAGGCAGAAGCCCTCTAATCATGTAGTCTAGGGAGCCCAGGACAGTGCCAGGCCAGGGAGTGCGTTGATTCCAGGTGCTGGCCAGGGCAAGCAGGTTAGGGTGAGAGAGAGGACAGGGCAGGAGCAGTGCATCCTGGGACCTGGCTAAGAAAGACATAGCTGACCCCAGAGGACGCCATCACACTGTGAGAGATGCTGGTGTCACGAAACAAAGTTAAGCTGGCCATGGGGCTGTATGTCTGTCATCCAGCTCACTTGGGAGGCTGAGGCAGGATGTGCACAAGCTATTTTTTTTCTTGTCTTTTTGAGACAGGGTCTCATTATGCAGTTCAGTCTGGCCTTGAGCTCACTTTTGTAGCCCAGGCTGGTCTCAAACTTACACTGATCCTCCTGCCTCAGCTTCCCAAGTGCTGGGATTACAGGTGTGCACTACCATGCTTGGCTAGGAGATTCACAAGTTTGAGATCAGCCTGGGCAACTTAGTGAGACCCTGTCTCAAAATAAAACAAAACGGGGCTAGAGGTGTAGCTCAGTGGTGTTTCCCTAACATGCATGGTGCCAAAGCTACAGAAAAGCAAGCAGCAAGCAAGAGAGGGAGGAGGAGAGGGAGGGAAGGAGGCAGAGAAGGAAGAAGAAGGAAAGGTCAGGGTCACCCTGGCAGGGCTGGTGGGCTCAAACCCAGGGGTCCTTGAGTTGAGAGGGTGGAGCTGTGGGCCTGGGGGGTAGGTGGTTGCTGGGTCTCAGCCTTGGGCTCATGAGAGGCCCTAGGTTGCCCTGAGCGCAGTGAACAAATCCCTGGAGATTTCACTGCTGCTGGGAACCAGAGGGCTCCCAAGAATCACGGGTAGGGCCCAACATAGACCCCTTAAATGGGCACGGGCCAGCCAGCTGTGGGGCGTTCCTGTTCCCTGGCTGAGCATGCCGGGCTGACCTGTGTGCCTGGCATACTCTGTCATGCGCCTCACCCCTGGGAAGACTACGACAGGATCATCTCTTGGCATGATCAGGCTCGGAGCTATCTATCGCCTGCCTGGCTGCTGGGCCTGTGCCATCCCCTGCCTGGCCTCCTAACCTTCAAATGCTTCACTTTGAACACCAGATAACAGCCCCCACAGGGAGGCCTGGTGAGGACAAGGACGTGTCCCCAGGGGCTTGAGCCTGGGCGCTTCCTGGCAGCACCCAGGGGCACAGGGTAGTGGGGTAGCCTGGTCTAGGAATACTCCTTCCCTCTAGCATGCTGGCAATATGGGTGTGGTTGGGACACCTTTGCCCTGGCATGGACACCTGCCTGCTGTCTGTCCTGCTCCAGCCCCATTTCCAGGCTGGGACCTGGTGCTGAGTGGCTGAATGCACAACCTGGGGGACCTGACCTGTGTGTGACAAGATGGGAGATAGGGGCAACCCTCAGGATCCAGTTCTAGAGTCAGGGCCGCATGTGGGCACTAGGGTGGGCTGGGGAATCAGGCATTCTGCTCTGCCTGGCTGTGGATGCTGCACCCTAGGACCACCCCATGTCCTCACTGATGAGAGCCCTGCCCCGAGCCCTTGAGTATAAATAGCAGTGTCTACTTGGGAGGTCACATGGTGGCCAGCAGCTGGCCTTTCCTTCCTCCGTTGTCTCCCTGCCAGCTTCTGCACTGTGACACACACCCAGGTCTCCATGACTGTCAGCCTGCCCTTGGCTCCTTATTCTGATGACAGCAGGGCCATGGTAGACACTCGGGAACCTTTGGGGTGGTACACAATCTCCCCTCCCCCCCAGATGGACCTGTGTTCCCCTTTCTCCTGCTCTTGGGCTGGTCTTTGGCCCAAAAGTTCAGGATGTGGCACAGGATGGCTTTGAGGGCATGCTCCTCTCCTTTTTCAACAGGGGCTCTTGATTCATGTGACCTCTCCTTAGAGGCCCTAAAGCATTTCTCAGCCTAAAGATACTCCTGAGATTTTCAGCCCTGCACCACCTGTCCAGCTCTCACTGGCCTTTGGGTGGCCTTGAGCCCCTCAATGACCTTCCTGCTCCCTAAATGGCAACTCCGAGGCTCCTGTGGTGACAGGAGGCCAGTGTGCCTCTGTCTTCCTAGATACCCCTAAGGACTGTCTGCCACTGTACTAGTCACCCAGACTGTCATCTGTCTGCCTTCCCTGGGGATGGTGAAGGCTGCAGAGAACTGTCATGTCTATGCCCTTTACTGCTGTCCTCTGACACGGCCTAAGGACTGCAGTGACTGTGACAAGCAGGGTGAAAGCTTGGATTCATCATGTTTAGGTCCAAGCATCCAGCAAGCAATCATCTTTCTGCAGGGAGCCTGAGGTGCTGGGTCTCTCAGGTTGGTGGGTAGGCTGCATGTCCCAGACCCTCAGCCCTGAAACACTGCCTAACTCCTCATTCACTGAACTGCCTACCACTTTTTTTGCGGGGGGGGGGGGGGCAGAGTCCCGGTTCTTGTCCCATCCCCAGGAAGGAGAGCGAAGGTTCACTCTTCCCTGATGCCTCTGTGACTGGCCAAATGCACCCTCTTCCTTCCCCCTGCTGCTTGATCCCTGCAAGTGGGTGAACAGGTGGTACAGGTGTGGCAGGCTTGGGGAGATGGAGCCTCCCTCCCAAGCACCCTTTGATCCATCCCTGATCATAGGGCATCTTCATCTTTCTACTTCTCTCTGGCTTTTCCTGGTGGTGCTGGTTTGCCCCGCTGGGTCAGGCCCTCAGCTTCCCCTCCCACCCTTGCTCAGGCCCTGGGTCAAGTTTCTTGTGCATTCCAGCAGCAACCATAGACAGAGACTCCCCTGTCTGTCTGTCTGTCCCAGAGCCAATGCGCTGGTGGCACCATGGGTGGGGCAGCTGGGAACAAGCCCTAGGGGTGTTTGGGAGGTGCTTACTATTCTGATATTCCAACAATTCCCTCATTCTCTGCCTGCTCTGGAGAAGAGACACACCCTTCTCCCCATCCCAGGACACAGATCTATCGCTTGAAAATAGTAGAAAAATGACAGTCACTCCAGCATCATGTATGGAAGGTTTGCCCGTGGCAGGCAGTTGTGCTAAACGCTGCCCGTTTCCTCATTCAGTGCTCAAGCAAACATACAAGGCAATCCCATTATTATCCCATTTTTTGAGGCTTAAGGGATAATGTAATGTGTCTGCCAACACGGGTAGGAGTCTGGGCAAAGGTCCAGGGTTTTAACCGCCAAATTAAACTCTATGTCTGTTCCAAGCCCATGATTTAGCAATCCCTCTTCCTCAGAGGCCAGTGTCCTTATGCCAGCCTCCCTCATGGACATGCAGCGGCCTGCTTGAACCACAGTGGGCACTCAAGAGAACCATGGCACCCTGAGCGGATGATGCTCCCTGCTCCCTTCTGAAGCCCCACTGTGTGGCACTGGAGGAACAAAAGAGATAAATCTATATGGGCCATGGACAAGAGAGGTGGCAATAATGACAAGACCCTGGTGGCCAGGAAGTAGTCAAGTGGCTGCAGACTTGGGAATGGGGACAGCAAACAGCTATGTGCCTTCAGGAGCAAGCCACAGAGAAGTGAGGCTATAGAAGGGTAGCACCTGCTGTGCGTGGGGGATGGTGTGGGGGTGAGGGGGTAGTCCCTGGGACCGGTAGGGTTGAATGCAGAAACCTAGTAGGGAGTCTTTAGGAACCAATCAGACACCTCCTAAGCCTGTGTGGCCAGATGACTGCTACCATCCCATTCAGTGGGAATGAAATTCCTCTCAGAAGATGAACTAGGAAGCTCCAGTCACGACACACAGAGATGGAGGCAGAGGGACCTACAGAGAAAGCAGACAGTGACACTCCCCAGCGAAGGATGGGACACCACAGGACATTCCCTGTCTGGATGCTAGAAGCCTGCATCCAACTTGATGCTTTTCAGGAAAAGTCAGGACTGCTCTCCTGGGACACTGAATCCCTTTGAACAATGACTGCAGACATGGACGGTGGAGGAGAATGCCCAGAAAAAGCCCAAACTCATCCAGGGGCAAGTCTTGCCCACATCCTCTCCTCCTAATAGCTTCTTGCTGTCTCCTTGATGTACAATCAACAACCAATATGTCTGAAGGAAACTTTTAATATGAAATGAAGATTTCTCTAAAAACTACTTAAAGAAAAAAGGTTTCACAGCACATAAGAAAAACAAAACAAACAAACCCCAAAACATTTGTGTAATTGATAACCTCAAAAAGGTAAGAGAAGATATTTTTACTTATAAACTAAAATAGGATAAAGGAATAGAGTAAACCTGAACAATGAAAACTACAATGGAAAAGTATCCAAAATGGAATAGAAAGATGATATAGTGAAGATAAATCGACATATCCCAGAAAATACAAGGAGACAAGTGAAAACAAAAACCTACATATTACAAAAGGGAATAGCTGCATAGTAAGGGTTCCAGGAAGAAAAAATAAATAAATAAAAAAAGAAGCAGGAAGGTTGCTAAGTACATACGGTGGGGCTTCACTCAGTTCGTTAACTCATTTCTTTCCACAGTTTTGGTTGCAACCAAACTGGATGAGAATTGAATCAAATTTCTCCATAAGGTCACATTGAACCTAACCATTGAATTTGATTTGGTTCTTACCTAACTTGGTTTGTGACCAAATGGTGGAAAGAACTGAGTTTGTGAGCAAAAACACCGCTTTAACACAAGAACATTTGAAGCGCAAAATGACATGAGTTTCTAGATGAAAAAGATCCCATCCTTGTCCAAAATAAAAACAGACCAAACATACAGTTGTGAAATTTGAGAAATGAGAGAGTAAGGGAGGGAGGGGCGGAGGGAGGAAGGAATGAATAGAGGGACAGAGGGGGGAAAAGCCCCCAAACTTGGAGATATTAAAAAAAAACAAACACTTGTTTTTAAAAATAAATGTTACCTTGTCATATGTGTGATTCAGAAAAAAAAAAAAAAAAATCACCATAATAAGGAAATCTAAAAAATAACTTAATCAAAATGTGCAAATACTCTGTCAGGATAAGAGGAGTGAGGAGCAAATGTTTACATGGAAGTGAAGCAAGGAGGTTAAACCCCAGACTTCCAGACATTATCTAAAGCGAAAACATCACCAACTAGCAGTCTAGAAATGCTTTTAAGAAACATGAAGAGTTAAGTTTGTAAGAGGTCACCTACAGAAACACCGTGAGGAGGAAAGTTGACACAGGAGATAAGACATGGCAAAGCCAGCTGGGGAAATAAGCAGGACCCATTAATTATAAGATCCCAGGACACTGATGCCTGGCACTGACAACAGTTCTACAAAGCACTGTACATGGTTCCGGAGTTAATCCTGAGGGGATTTGATCTTGGAAGATACAAAAGATGAATGTTTTGTTACACAGGTCTTGCTTTAACTTGCCCTTGATTACCCAGTGGAAAAGCTTAATTGTAAAGCATAAAACACAGAGCTAGATTAGTATGATGAGCTGTAAGAGGCTTAAATCACCACCCCCCAACATTGCCAGTTTCACCAGTAACCCAATGCAATTATAGAACATTGGACTATGTATACAACTACTTCCTCTCAGTTCAAAGAGAAGAAATTTTTTCTCTTTCTTTACCAATATCGATTAGAAAATTTATCATGTCAATACCCTGTGCTCTGTATAACTACTATGAAGACAACAATATGCAATGTGTTCATTATTGCCAATGTACTACTAACATATTTTGAAACTATCATATTATTTCTTATTAAAAGTAAATAAATAAATAAAGAAAGAAAGCAAAAAAGGTCCCAGGACAGCACTGAGGATGCTGTATGTGGAACTTCTCATGGGCTTTCTTGAGTTGTGGACAGCATAAAAGACAGGAGTCATGGAGGACCCCACCATGACTTTTTATTTATTTTATTTTATTTATTTATTTTTTTCTTGTTTCAGAACCTTTTTTGTTTATTCACTCATTTTTATGGCCGGCTCAGCCCACCCCAAGGGCAGGGCTGACGTAGCATGTGGTGCCGGGGATCGAACCGCGGTCCCTGAAGCTGCCCAAGCTTTCCCAAGCAGGCGCTTTAGACCACTGAGCCATCCTGCCGGGCCCCATCCCACCATGACTTTTTATGGTAGCCCACTCTGCACCCCGACACACAGGATGCACTTTTATTTTTGCTTTTATCTTTTCCTTTCTTTATTTATCCCAAGTTGACTCTACAGAGTTAGTTTTTCCCTTGTCCTATTTACCCCTCACTTTTCAAATAAACTTTTGACACTATTTTTGGCTTGTTGGGTCCAATTCTTTGTGTAAGCACAAGCTAGAGCTGGAAATTGGTTATATGTGCAAAGGTGAGACAAAGCCAGAGTGTGCTAAAGCAGTCAAGCTACCTCAGTCTTGAGAAAAGCATCCTGCATAGACAATTCATGATCTGTTACTAGGCAATCTTGCATCTTGTGATACTGACTTCAAAAAGGTGTATATAAACAACTCTGTTGTTGTTATTCAGTCCTCTTGCCCATCTGGTAAAGAGGTCTCCACTTGACCCAGCTTTTGTCTCTTGTCTTTATTTTCTAAATCCCCTTGCTATTTTCTCCTGGGGAACAGTGGAACAGAACAACATTTAACATTTGAACACATAAACTAAAGTGTCTGTGAGTATATGAAAACAGCCAGACCAGTTCTTAGTACCTTTTTTCATCAGAATAAATGCAAGAGAGGTTTTCTCACATGGCTTCACATCTGGCTAGGTAGAGTCATTCAGGGATTTGAAATACCAGCTAAACCATTAAGAGCCTTAGAATAAAGACAGTTGGCCCATTAAGCAGTCCAACTAAGTGGTTAGAAGAACACTGCTTGGGAAAATTCTGCCATTACCTCATGGGAGTTTGAGGTCTAGCCAACAGATGGCCTAGTCCCCTTGTCCCTAAGAAGGTAACAGATCCCCAGTATGGAGTCAAAGGCCCTCAAGGGGGCTTTCTTTTGTGTTCTTTGACACCAGTATTGTCCTAAGGTGCAGACAGAGCTGTTTGTCCAGTCTTGTGTAAAAGTCTCACAGGAGGCATTTTGTGGATTTTAGGTCTCTTTATGTGTGTAACACCACCTTAAGGAGTAGACACCTGTCTCCTTCTCCTAAGACAAGCAAATGGGAAATTTATTAGAACTTGTCACCATAGATTTCATAGACTTTGACGCGAGGGTGGGTCCTTGATGAATGGTACAGGCTTGTTCCTGACAATTTATTTTTATTTTATTTTATTTTTTCTTGTTTCAGAATCTTTGTTTATTCACTCATTTTTATGGCTGGCTCAGCCCACCCCGAGGGCAGGGCTGGTGCTGCATGTGGTGCCGGGGATGGAACCGCGGTCCCTGAAGCCGCCCAAGCTTTCCTAAGCAGGCGCTTTAGACCGCTGAGCCATCCCACCGGGCCCCTGTTCCTGACAATTTAAAATAACAGCTTATCTACCATTATAATATGGCCTGGTTTCAGTATGAACTGGAGGGAAGGAGTGACAAAAGATGGGCAAGAGATGGGACTTTAAACTATGAAGCTATTCTTCAGTTATAGTTTCTGCTTGGAACATAAAAGGTAGAGTGAAATGCCTCATGTTCAGGCTTTTGAAACTCTGTATCAAAGGGAATGCTTAATTATGTATTTCGTATGGACCCCAAGGAACACAATGATATCCCAGATGATCCTGTTTTAAGATCCCCATTTGTCTCTCAGGGGCACGTAGGTCTTGCTGGTTTACTTAGGGAGGATAATGACACTAGCAAGTCACTTCAACCTTCCCATATAATCCTCAGACTTATAAATCAGGTACATCCCCTCCAGTGACCAGGAAATCCATTAGCCTAGTACCCCAGAGGAGCCCAGTATTCCTCAGCAACCTTGGCAGCCTCCTCAGGCAGTGCTAAGTCCCACTAGGCTGCACACAGAGGGCTTTAAGCCCTGCAGGTTGAATCCAAAGTAGTATTTCTTATTACTCTAATTTGCAACTTATCTGGCCCCTAAGGTAAGTCCTGGGTTAGAAGGAAACACTTGAGTACAGGTTCTTTTGTCAATTGTAGATGACTAACGATGCAAGGAACCATTAGGCCAATGGTCAGAGGACCCTATTCAGTTTGTAGATGGGTTCCAAACTTGGACCCCTGTTTTTGACTTATGGCAAGAAGTATTCCATTTTGGCCATTTGCTGTACCTCAGATAAAAGAGGAACAATGCTATAACAGGTTAGGAGTTATACAGATGAACAATATGCTTTTAAAAGGGAAAGAAGTCACCCTAGAGAGGCTGTTCTCCTCCCCACAAAGACAAACTGGGACCATGATACTCAGCACATAATGTTGAGTATGCTAGCTGCTTTTGTCATGGGGATGAAAAGGTATATTAAAATATCTGTTAATTATGACCAAGTGAATGGCAGCTTACAGGGCACGGAGGAAAATCCAGCTACATTTTAGCCAATTAGCAGAGGCCTTCTGCAAGTCTAGACCCATCTAATAAGACATTTCATCTGTCTGTCAGTGTGGTGTAAACTACATAAACTTCAGATAGGGTCACAGACACCTATGTACCAATTACTGGCCATGACCTTTTCTGAGTTGAACAATCAGGATCCAGAGGAAAGACAAGAGAAAGGCTAAGATGATTGTAACTGTTATAACTGACAATGCTTTAAACCTACCCAGATTGTCTAAGGTAAAACCCAGCAACAACCAAGAAAACAGTTTTTGTTTCAATGCAAAGGAACTGGACGTTGGGCATGAAGTTCCACCAACACTGCCTGGGCCTTGTTCTACATCTGAGGCAGCTAATATCCCTGACGGGTGGATAACACAAGAACTTTACCACTGAGCTATATCCCAGCCCTGTTCCCGGAGGTTTGACTGTTCCCACTCACAGAGAGGGACAAGGCAAGCCAAATACTCATTTCCTGTTCTAAGGACTGAAGAGGCCCAGGGGAGCCTTCAGTGCCCCTGTCCACAGACAATACCATCTCCTCTGAGGAACTATTATATATAGCTAAGTTAGACAGAAATATAAGCAGTCAGATAGGGGTAGGACCTCAAAGGAGCCAGTACAGAAGATGGAATACCTTATCACTGTGGGGGAGACAGACACCTCCAGCTGAGGGCCAGAACTCAACATAAAAGATGAAACAAACGCACTCATATATCTCCCCTAGTATAACAACAGTGACTAGTATTCTAAATAGGTGTGGTTCACATTGGGAAAGCTTGGAGGAGCTACTGACCCATGCCCTCCAGGAAAAGCCCCCATTCTGTATTTATGTCTACTTGCTACATGACTTGCCTCTGCATTTGATCCTGATTTAATCAATATTATCTGAGAAATTGTGCTTATAATCTTATTGGCTGACCACAATTTTGTCCCACCTCATGCCCACCTAGTGATTTCCCATTTTCCCCCACTTTTTACCTGCCTCATGTCATGGTTTTACTCTATAAAAATCCCTAGACAAGGCAGGATCTTTAGCACCCCACTTGGAACCCCTTCTGTTTCTCTTTGAGACAGAAGCTTTCTTTCCACAATAAATGTGTTCTACTGTTAACCTTTGTTGTTCCTAAAATTCATTCTGCAATTTTGGAGAACATGGACTCACACTGGACAGCTAGCACGCTGGGAGTTTCTTTCTCCTGTATCAGAACCCTGAGTAATCTTGGATGTCATTGGTGAGACAACCGAACTAGTCATATAGGCTAAGGGGTGAATTCTGTTTTTCTTTTGTTCTCTAGATAACTCTCCTCTAAGTCCACAGCCATATTTAGGGTTGAAGAGACTCCTAGTCACAAATTCTTCACTTCTCTTCTGATGTGTTCCTTTGAAGGTCAAATGTTCAACTTTAAGTTTCTCGTTGTCTCAGTGTCAACTCCCTTGCTGGGAAATGATTTATTAACAAAATGAGGGTGATTCTCAAATTCCAGCTAAGGCAAGAAAGGTCTTTACTTGCTGGGACCATACCAGGTCTCCCTGACCAAATTAGCCAATACATGAATTCTGCTGCATGGTACAAGGGAGGGCATATTCAGCTATGTCAGTATTATAAGACTAACAGAACCCAGCCAATTTCCTAATGTAAAGCAGGATCCAATTAAGAAAGAGGCACATAAAGGCCTACACCCTCTCAAGAGATAGATTTTGCAAATATAGCTTTTTCAAACCATGTCAGTTTCTTGTAATACTCCCTGTAGTGAAGCCCCCAGGAGAATATAGAATGGTAAAAGACCTCCACCTCATTAACTAGGCTGTTATTCCAATCTATCTTCTAGTGGCAGATCCATATATAATTCTCTCCCAAATTCGAGGCAATACTAATTGGTTCTTAGTCTTATGCATTTTCTTCATTCCCCTGCATCCAGACTCTCGTTTCTATTTGCTGTTGAATGGACAGACAAAAACATTACAAGACAAAAACAGCCAATATACTTGACAGTTCTCCCACAGGGACTTTGTGACAGTCCTCATTTTGCCTGGGCACTAGCAAAAGACTTGAGGAATAAAGCTAGAACAAGGAAGCATCCTTCAGAATGTAGATGATATCTTAGTTTAAAGCCTAACACTGGAACTGTCTAACCATCACACTATACAAATTCTTAACTTTTTAGCTAAGAAGGGATATAAAGTGTCAAAACAATGCTCAGATATCCCTCCAAAAAGTTAAATATCTGGGATATATTCTTACACCTGGGAAATGACAGCTATTTAGGGACTGGATCTAGGCTATCTGTGACCTTGAGCCTCCTGCTGCCAAACAATAGCTTTGTTCCTTCTTGAGAATGGCAGGCTTTGGTAGGATCCGGCTACCTAGTTTTAGATGGACAGCAAAGCTTTTATATGAGGTAGTAAAAGGCTCTGAGTTAGTATCCCTAGAATGGATAAAAGTAGTTAACCATGCCTTTAGAAAAATAAAGCATGTTCTTACTCAGGCTCCACCACTGAGAATACCCAACTTAAAAAACAAAAAACAAGGTAGAGCAGAACAGAACCAAACCCCTTTTTCTCTATCAGAAAAAGGATGAATTGTTTTGGGGGTCTTGACCCAAATACTAGGATGAAAACTCTGCCCAAAGAAAGTAGATACTTGCGAAGGAAATTAGATGGGGTGGCTGCTAGATAGCTATCCTGCCTGAGAGCAACAGCAGCTACAGCTATACTAACAGAAGCAGCTACAAAGCTAACTATGGGACAGAAACTAGGAAGTTCTGACTCCCCATCAGGTCAGAGCTATTCTGGAGACAAAAGGTTATTAGTGCTTAACAAAAGAACAGCTTACGAAGTACCACAATATGCACTTGTGACACCCTTAAGATTATTATAAAAAAACTGCACTATTAACCCTGCTTCTTTGTTGTCTACTGGCCCAAAGGTTAGCCATTTTTGTTAAAAGTAATCTCCCATGCCCATACAAGCAGACAGGACACCAGTGACCTGCAGGTCCAAGAACTGGAGAAGGGATGGTTCACTTGGAGAGTTGCTGGCAGCCTGTCAAATTTTAAAATGTAACCATCTGGGCTAGGGAGATAGCTCAGTAGAATACTTGCTTGCCTGGCAAGTGCAAAGTCCTGGGTTCAATCCCCAGTACCACAAAAGAAAAAAACAAAAACAAAACAAACAAACAAAAAAAACCCGTAACAATCTGAGACCACCCCCCCAAAAATAAGAAAAAACCTTTAAAATCAAAGTAGCAACAGCCTACCCCTCCTCTCGAATCTAACTGATGCTTTCAGACAATGGCTTTAACTCTCATTTCTGAGATTAATGCTAGACATGAGCTTTTCTACATGATGATCTGCAGGGACACTTACATGAGTCAAAGATACAAAAACAGGTGGAGCTACTTCCTTGGGCAATTCTAGCCTGATTTATGACATTATTGCTAATGGTCAGATGTATTCTTTTTGAGTAACATTATATTAAAAATGATAAAGTTGGGTAGAGTTCAATCCCTGGTACTGCAAAAACAAAACAACAAAAAAGATAAAACTATCTTTTTATCTTAACAAACAAAAAAGATAAAAGGTAAAAGTTTCTTTATGCCATTAATATCTTGTGATTAGGTAAGAGAACTAGGACTGACTAAAAGGTTATTCTACATTAAACATTTAAATGTGTTTCAGAGATAATAATAAAACTTGATGGTTAATACAATAAAGTCAACAGAATTATGCTAAAATATCTCAAATTTTCTCTATAAAACTTTATAATTATTATCTGTTAACATTCTACAGAAATTCAACTGCTAAGCCAACCATGGTTAACAAGAAATAACAGTCCCCTGGTCATGTTAACCATTTCATAGTGTCTAATGTCTCGACAAAGTCACAAAATTCAACTTGCTGCTCTCATCATGATGCTGATATAACTAATTCTTCTGAGTATCCAACAACTGAGGCTTAGAGATCAGAGATAAAAAGATAATTGGGCTATGAAAATAGCCAGTATTTTGGCTGTGGCCCTCCAAGGTCAACAAGGACCCAAGGCAGAAAAGACAGAAGGGGATCTTTCCTACAAGGTCCTACAAGGCTGTTTTTTTCTTGTTATCAGTATTGAACTCAGGATTTTTTTTTTTTTTTTTTTTTTGTAATAAAAACAACTCTAGGGGCCCAGCAGGATGGCTCAGTGGTCTAAAGCGCCTGCTTGGGAAAGCTTAGGTGGCTGCAGGGACCGGGGTTTGATTCCCAGCACCACATGCTGCACCAGCCCTGCCCTCAGGGCAGGCTGAGCCAGCCATACAAATAAATAAATAAACAAACAAACAAAAGTTCTGAAACAAGAAAAAAAATTAAATTAAAAAAAAAACTCTACATTTATTGGCCTTCAGTAAAAACATAAGGGTAGTCAAAACAATATGAATGAATGTCTTACAAACACTCCCAGGACAAGCCACTTAATCAGCTGCCTTTTTAACATATTACAATTGCCATTGCCATTGCCTCACTTCCTGCTGTTTTAATTCATTGATCATTTCTAGTTGGAGCCACCTTGAAGCAGCGTAATGTTGTCTCCTTTCAGCATGATCTGACCCAGTTGTTTCCTTGACTTTTACAATAAATTTCTTTGGCATCATCTAATACAAGGTTCGTGTACTCATCAAAACCAGTGAGATAGCCCTTTATCTGCATATTCACTTGCTCATATGGCCACCCTGGGATCTGAGACCTATTCTGCAAGTATCTGAAGATGAGATTGAGGGCTTCACCATCACCTTCTGCATTTTCTGGTCCTGAACCCAGTACACCATGGTGGAGCCTGATGAAGACCAAGATCCTACAACTTTGGTAAGTCACTCAATGCCCTGAGCAAAGAGACTGTTGGACCTCAAAGAACAAGAATCAAATAATGTACAAGTGATAAAAAAGAGGATCATGAGAAAAAAACCAAAAACAAAAATATCCGCCCCCCCAAAAAAAACTCTTTCATTGCTTCTACAAGAAGTCACATGGTCAGGCAAGACCATGACCCATCCTAGCAGTTGACATTGGTAAAGGAAGTAAGAGACTCTATGTGTGGTCCCACAAGAAACCTTTGGAGGGCCTTAACAGACTTTGATATTTGACAAAAAATTAATTTTGATTAATATTAGTCTCATTTTACCTTGGTCTTAAACACCCAGAAAAAAGGTATAACCAAATACATAACCCTTGTTGGCAATTTCTAGCAATGTCAGGAGACAGATCTGACAGCCATCTAGTTACAACTGTCATTTTCATACTTGTTATGTTTTGTTCAGATATGCTTTAATCTTTTGGTAGGGTTTGTTTGTTCTCACCTAGGGGCTACTAAATTTCAGTTGTCCTCCAGATGGAGCTAGCCATCTCCTTCTTTCTATTATGTTCCATACAATTGATCTCCTAATGGACATCATCCACTGCTCCTGCCAGGGCCGCCTTTTAGCTGGGAGTAGCTAGAGTGGTCGTCACTCCTAAGCCCAACAGCAGCTGGATGGTTATTTCTAGACTGAGGAATGTATGACAGCTGAGACCCCTAGGAAGGATTAAATACATGACTAGGTCCTTGAAAAAGGAGAGGAGACATGGCCTCTGTGTCTCAGCAAACAACTGAGCTAATATCCTGCAGTTTCACACTTGTGTCTATACAACATCAACGCTATCAAAATGTGGATGGTTCTACAGATGGAATCTACTTCCTTCTACCACAGCCACCTAGATCCCTCCTTGACCAACGTCACCTACCCTTCATAATGCTGCTTACCAGCAGGAAGCAGCCAGAACAATCATTGTCCTAGCTCCCATTCTATGGAAGCAGGATGATTGAGTCAGAAGGGGGAGGTAGGGGTAGATTAAAGAGATATAAAAACCCAAGGCAAAACACAGATGACTAATAGTAGAAAATCATCACATGCTTATTTGTGGCTGATGACTGTGATGCTTATCTGTGGCTGATGATTGTAAGATCATCACATGCTTATTGTGTATGTGCTTTAAAAATTGTGCACTAGTGTATCCTTTATGAAAACATTACTCACATTTACTTTATGGTCACCTTATTCTCTTCCCAGAAAAAGAAAAAGGCTGAGACCCTGATTGGCTCAGCCCACATCAATCAACAAAACTGTTTGCCCCTACACATGTGGATATAACTCATACTTACTGGGCCATCCCAAGTGGGAGGCCTCCTATCTTGAAGCACCACTTTACTGCTAAGAGTTCTTCTGCTTTCTTTGCATTTGCCACACTTTAAACTTTCACTTTGCACTATTCAAATCTTGACTCCTCCATCTTCTTTTTTAAAGAATTAATTAATTAATTAATTAATTAATTTCTTGTTTCAGAACCTTTGTTTATTCACTCATTTTTTTTGGCTGGCTCAGCCCACCCCGAGGGCAGGGCTGGCACAGCATGTGGTGCTGGGGATCGAACCGTGATCCCTGCAGCTGCCTAAGCTTTCCTAAGCAGGTGCTTTAGACCACTGAGCCATCCTGCTGGGCCCCGACTCCTCCATCTTCTGCTAAGAGCCCACTTTTTCGTTCTTTGCTAGAATTACAGAAAGGACCTCAAGAGAGATGGAGGGTCACTCATAGGCCTCTCACTGGACACAACATGAACAAGTAATCTTCAGACCTATGCAAGAGGGCAGGACATCCATGACTTGCCTCTATAAGATCCTGAGGAGGTATGGTTTGCTGATGGAAGCGGCTTTGTCCAAGAAAGACATCAAAAGGCAAGTTATGCACCTATCAGTTCACAGCAGGGCACTGAAGCGAACTAAATCTCTCTTCCTAGGAACCTCTGCTCCAAAGGCAGAACTGGAAGCTCTTACTCGAGCACTGATGTTAGGAGAGGGCAAAATCTTAAACATCTATAAAGACTCCAGATATGCCTTTCTGGTACTTCATGCCCATGTTGCAGGCTAGCAAGGAACAGGTTTACATGACAAATAAACAATTATCTGCAAAACACAAACCGGAAATTCTATAACTCCTAGAGGCAGCCCACGTTCCCAGACAGGTCTCACAGTCATGCAGTGTAAAGGACACCAGAGACATATGTCTAAAGTATCTTTGGAAAATGAAAAGGCTGATAGGAAGGCAAAAAGGACAGCCCTATGGCTCCTAAACTCTAGCCTTATTTTCAATTCCTGAGCAACCATTAAAACCAGTCTAAATTTCCTAAGAAGATAAATGGGCATTAGAACCAGAAGAAATTAAAAAGGGATTCTGGTGGTATTGAGAAAACAAACTGGTCCTTCCCCAGGGGAAAGTTACAAAAAATACTTCATGATTCCTGCTCTATGCAAAGTGTAGGAAACGGTCACTACATTGGAGATGGTCACTCAGATTTTCACAGGACTAGGACTAGCTGCAAACACCAAAATAGATCTACAAAGCTTGCCCACTTTGTTCCTAAAACAACCTGGGTAAGCTCAAACCGCCTCCTTTACTAGAACCTGTATAGAGGAAAGAGACATACCCTGGAGAAGACTGGCAACTAGACTTTACCTGTATGCCACCATGCAGAGGGTTTAAACAGATGTTGATCCTTATTGACACCTTCACATGCTGGATCAAAGCCTTTCTTAGTGGACTGGGGATATAGCTCAGTGGAGTAAGTGCCTGCCTGGCAACATCCTTAGTTCAATCTCCAGTATCACAAGAAACAAAACAAAACCTTTCTTAATGTTCAGAAAAGGGTACTGAGTTAGTCAAGATGATTCTTTTTTTAAACTATTTATTTATTTATTTATTTTTAAAGAATTTCTTATTTTATTTTTTTCTTATTTCAGAACTTTTATTTATTTATTTTTATGGCCGGCTCAGCCTGCCCTGAGGGCAGGGCTGGCGCAGCATGTGGTGCCGGGGATCAAACCGCAGTCCCTGCAGCTGCCTAAGCTTTCCTAAGCAGGCGCTTTAGACCACTGAACCATCCTGCCAGGCCCCTACAATGGACCTTCTTTTACCTCCCCAATAACTCAGGAAGTGGGAAAGAGTTTAGGCATAAGGTATCAGTTCCATTCTACTCAATCTTCTGGAAAGGTAGAGAGAGCCAATCAAAGCCTAAAGAAAGCTCTGGCAAGGAGGAGACAGATATATCTTAGTGTCACAGAGCCTGGCTGGTAAGCACAGATCCTGAGTTTTATTCCTGGTACCTCCCCCACAGAAAAAAAAAAAAAAAAAACAAACCAAAAAAAAAAAAAACAAAAAAACTCCTGCAATATTTTGCCAAGAGACATCTGAGTCATGGGTCTGATTGCTACCAGTAACACTCATGAGGCAAGCTTTAGTCCATGCCTAAAATTGGGCTAACTTGAGACCATTTAAGATGTGTTGCAAAGGTCTATTTCTATCCTTTAATATGGTAGTAGACCCAGAGACTATGAGACTCTTACAATGACCTGATTGATCTGGGCCAAGCACACCAAGCTACCCAAATATATGGGAATGGAATCCTGCCAGCTCCTGACCCAAGGAGACCACCTAGTGTCTTCCCTGGAGAATAAGTACTTGTGAATAGTTGGAGAGAGGCAGCACAAGCAGACCAGCTAGAGCCAAAATGGAAAGGCCCCTTCTCAGTAATTCTTGCAACATCCACTGCAGTAAAGGTGGCACAGATAGGAAATTTGAATCATTTTTCTAGATTAAAATGAGTCCCGCCCCAAATTGTTTAAGGACCAAGACCACCTAAAAGGAAAAAGCTACCCCTGCAAGCCTGTGGAAGATGTGAAATTTCTCTTTAAAAAGCAAGACTTCATCGCTGCTATAAATAAACCAAGATTTGCTAAGGCAGTGGCTCTGACTCGATAATTTATCCAACAGACCTCTCTAACATGCATTCTTCTCTACAGAAGTGTGGCAATCTGACCTGCTCCTCCTATTTGAGCTAATAAAGTTTCTCTCATCAAACAAGCAGCTCAAGGGTCACTAACTGTTTTCTCATTTTCTAATAGGCTTTTTCTTCAGTCCAGCCATGAGCCACAACACCTGAAGATAGCTTGAGAGTACCTAATCCCTAGTACATAGGGTCTAAAGCTCTTTCCAGTTTAAAGAATCTATAGAAGACAGAGACTTCCACTGTCTCAGAACCCCATAAAGATTTATGAAACTTATGTCTCTCAGGGGGAAATAATATAGGAGGTAGGGCATGGCAAAGCTGGCTGGGGGAAATTAGTGGGAACCATAAATTACAAGATCTCAGGTCAGCGCCAAATTATTTTTGGGACCCTCTATGTGCAACTTCTTGTGGGCTCCTGTGTGATGTGGACAGCATAAAAGAGGTGAGATGCACAAGGAGCTCACTATTGTGACTGTTCACGGTAGCCCACCCTGTGTCTAGTCTGCATCTCCTGGATGCAGGGCATGCTTTTGTGTTTGCCTTTATCCTTTCCTCTTCTTGTTAAGCCCAAGTTTGCGCTATAGAGCTAATTCATCCCTTACCCTATTCACCCCTTACTTTTCAAATAAACTTTTGAAGGGGGGTTGCCTGGTAGCTCAGTTGTTTAACATGCTGCCTGGGCACTGGGCATATGCAGTCAGGTGCAAGGGATCAAAGTTGGATCCTCAGCCCCACAAGCTGAACCACACTTGCCCTTAAGGCAGCCAGAAGTAGAAAAAAAAAAATCAAATACATTTTTGATACTATTTGTGGCTTATCACATCCAATTCTTTGTTTAAGGCAAGAAGGACCTCAAATACTTTTAATTCTTGGGCCATTTCTAAGAGAACTACTGACAACAAGGTGACCAGAAGCTCTGCTGTCACTATCTTGCATGCTTATGGTTTCTGAACTTGAACTTTGTTAAATGAGGTCTTGCAGGTCATGGGAGCAAGGGCATGAGCAGAGAAGATACACCCATATCTGCCCAGTGTCCTCAACACCCCTTTGCTCCATGGACACAGAGTCCTGGCAGACTGACAGTATGCAGGTCAGTAAAACAACAACCAAGCATGTGATGACATACTCATCATGTGGACCATGATAGAGAAAAGAATGAGATCTTACCTTCCACCCAAACATACTTTCAACACAGCAAGAAGGCAACAAAACCTAAGCAAGAAATAGGAGCGCTGTCACCCATGTTCACTAAGGTTTTATGCCACATGAAGCATTCTCCAAAACAGAAAACACTAGCTATTAGAACATGCTTACATAAATGTGAAGAAGTGAAATTATTCCATGTATATTATCAGACCACAGTGCAATGAAATTGGAAGTCAACAGTGAAAGAAACCACAAGAACTTCATAAACACATGGAAATTACATAACACCCTCCTGAACTATCAATGGTCACAGATACAATTAAAGAAGACAGTAGACAATTTCTGCAACTAAATGATGACAGTACAACCTACCAGAACTTATGGGCCACAGTGAAAGCAGTCTTAGGGAATTTATAGCAGTGAATACTCATCAGGGAAAACAGAGTAAGTGCAAATAAACAACTTAATGGTGGAACCTCAAACTTCCAGAAACAGAGTAGGCCAAGCCCAAAGCTTGGATGAGAGAGGAAATTATAAAGATTAGAGCAGAAACTAATGCACTAGAGACTAAGAAAACAAAGAGTCAATGAATCAAAGAGTTGGTTTTTTAAAGATTAAATAAGATCAGCAAATCTTTAGCCAGCCTTATCAAAAACAGGAAAGAAAAGATACCAATCCACATGATTAGGAATGAAAAGGGTGAAATCACAATGAATCCTGCAGAAATTCAGATGATCATCTATGCCAACTTAGGGAAGTTTGTTTTAAAAAGATAGAAAAAGCAAAAGAAACAGATTCCTAGGTGTACATGAATTACCAAAGCTGAATCATGAAGATAAAAAATTCAAATTTAACCAGTATCAATCAATGAAATCAAAGATGTAATTAAAAATTTACTAAGGTGTTGTATAGTCAGAGTCAGCCACTTTGCTAATAAGGGTGACAGGGGACAAAGAGGAAAGAAAGGCTGTTGCAGAGCTCCTCCTGCTAGTGGTCTCTCCTCACTCATCAGTATGCAGAAGGCAGAGTGCATGTATTAAGGAGGAAAAAAATTCTGGAAATAACGAAGTGAACTTCTTTGTAAATGTGCATGCTGAAAGATGAATGGTGCACATTTTCATAAATATTTGCATTTAAAACTAGCATTTGTGGCAGAGGCAGAGCCATTGTCTGGCACATGCAGAACTTCCGGTTCAGACCCAGCACTGCAAAATGGGAACTGTACATGTGAAGATGGGAGATGAAATAGATGCTGCTGGCTTCAATTGCTTCTTTTTCTTTTCTCTTTTTGTGGCTAGCTCAGCTCACCCTGGGGGTGGAGCTGGTATAGAATATGGTGCTGGGGATCAAACTGAGGTCCCTGCGTGCTTGCCTAAGCTTGCCTAAGCAGGTGCTTTAGACTGCTGAGCTATCTCTCTGGCCCTCAGTTTTTTTCTTATGTAAAACATTAAATAAGAAATCTCTTGGAAAATTAAGAGATGATGAAAGAAAGCAAGAATCTCTCAGTTTCAGTCCCCTGGCTTCTCACTGGGACATGTGAACTTGAGCTTCCTATCCTCTGCAGCCTTTGCCCTAAGCCCTTCTCACACCTGTATACTTCTCTGAGAACGTCAGAGATGCCCGGCTACACACAAGTCCTTCCTGCACAGGCAGAGAGTGGCAGCTTCAGAGGAGGCCAGGCTGCCTGCTCAACCAAGAGTAGATGTGAGAAGATGTTCCTTGCCCATGGCTGGCTTTGCTTGTGTCCTGTGCTGAAAATCACCCCCCTTCTTTCTAACCTGTATCTGTGAGCTCCTGCACATCAGTCCCCTCCAGGGGGAGCTTGGGGCCCTGGGCTTGCACCTCTCGGCCCCTCTGTGTTTCCTTTTCTCTGGCACTGTAGTGCCACCATCTGCCATCCCTCCCTGCACTATGACCTGGAGGTCAGGGCAGAGCATCCAGGCTGGGGGAGACTTACTCAAGGAACCTGGTGATGTACTCGCTGCTGCAGCGGGACCAGGTGAGCGGGGCAGAGTCGTACAGGAGCTGTGGAGACATGATGAAATGCAGTTTCCCAACAGGCTCACAGTCATTGCCGCTTCCGTCATGATGCATGCCAAAACTGTGTGAGAGCACAGGCCCCACGGGCGGGTGAGCCGGAGGGGGAGGCCATGGGCTGCCCTTCCCCCAGGGTCCCCTAGGCTGGCTGTGCCACTGGATGGCTATGTGCCCTCTCCGAGCTATTTCCTGAGTGTGGGGATGATTGCTGGTGACCCTTGTGCTCTTCCACTGGGTACGCAGTCTTAGCTTGACGTGAGGGCCAGGCAGCTCTGTCATGACCCGAGGTAGCAACATGTAACAACAGACAGCAGGTGGCAGAGCTGGAAGTACGTTATGGGCACCCAATCTTACTCACACCAAGAGCTGGTGGACAGAGCCTGCCCCCTAGTTCTTGTTCAGAGTTATGTCCTTGAGTCAAGGGCTCCAAGCTACCATCTTCCAGAAAGCTTTCTAGAGACCACTCTCAGACAGTACATGGGGAGTTATTTCCCCTCAAGGCTCATTTTGAAGCAGTATTTCTTCAGTCCTCCCTCTTGCTCCCAGAGGGCTAAGGACTGGGTCTAGTAACAGCTAAGAAGCAGCAGAATCTGGCAGCGACCTTCTACTACTGCCTTCTTGGCCTTAGGTGTGGCTATCACCAGAACATCTGAGTGGATGACTCCACACCTTTGTCGTGTTCTGACCAGTCTGCTGGACATCTAAGGTACCAATATATTCAGCAGCTAAATAGCCTGGACATAGACAGCAGAAGCCATGAGCCATCTCTAGATCAGCCCCAGGCCCAGGTGTCAGATGGGGCATCTTGGACATCACTGTGTCTACTCCTCAATCTGTGGGGAAGACACAGAGTCCTGGTGCTTGGCAGCTGCTCCCCTCTGCGCAACAAGGAAACAACCTGGTTGACGGGTGGGAGGGGGCAGTGTAGGGTGCTGTACGTAGCCTGGTGCAGTTGGGACTCTCTCCCTACAAAGTTTCATTTCTTCATGATTTCATGACCCATAGATTTGGCTGGCTGGTGCCCCAGTGTGGAAAGCCGAGGCTAGGATCTGGGGTGGCAGAGAGGAGAGGTGTGGTACCTGTGCCCGAGCTCATGGGCCACGGTGAAGGCCAGCGGCAGGCCGGTGTCCTCGCTGATGCTGCAGCTGTGGTTCAGCTGGCACATACCCCCCACATGTGACAGGCCCAGGGTCTCACAGGGCTGGTTCATGGCTAAACACAAGTCCTTCCTGCACAGGTGGAGAGATGCAGCCTTCAGAGCAGGCCAGGCGGGGCCAGTTGGTGCTCACCCAAAGAGGGCTCGACAGGGATGTCCCTTGCCATCCTGAGGCCTCAGGCCAACATGGTGGCCGCTGCAAAGCAGGTGTCCTCAGTTACACACGATCCACTAGACACCCACGCAGGCCTGGGGCTACAGATGTGTGCCTAGAGTAGGGTGGTCTTATCTCAGTGAAAGGGCTGACAGAAGCTGCCAGTGCTCGGCACAAAGAAAATGAGTCTGCCTGGAGCTGGGACACATGGCCTTTAGTCAGATGAGCAGATGCCAGAGGTGGGGGATGAGCTGGCAACCATGACATAAACAGGAGGCATGAGCTACCCTCCTGATGCAATTGCTCTCTATCTGGACTGGGAGGTGGACACATAAAGCTACACGGTAGGTGTTCCGTGCGTGCACCCGCGTGCGCGTACACACATACATGCCTGATAAGATCTCACTAAGTGGACTGCATCTATGGTGACCTCCTGCTTGGAGAGTCTACTGCGCTGCAGCTATGCAGGATGTCACCAGTGGTTAAGGGGCATGGAGGAGAGAGATGGCCTCTCTGCATTGTCACAGACAACCTAATGCAAATCCACAATTACTCCCAAGTAGAAATACTCCCAATGCTGGTAGAATCCGACTCCATGACAAAGCTGTGCTGAACTCCGAGCAGACACCCTCCCCCCCAGAACCCACCTGGGGTAGCCCTCCTGTCCGGACCCTCCCGCAGCAGGTGTACCTCGTGAGCAGGATGGCTGTGTCATGGTGCTGGGGATGAGCATCCCCCTTCATGTTGATGTTTCTCTGCCACTTGCAGAAGCTTCGTAGGGTGTTGTCCGCGTGGTGGGTGATCTTTAAGTCCTTCTGCAGCAGAGACAGTGACCACTCATTCCTGCCCTGGACTCCCACAGGACAGGCCTGATTCTCACCATACAAAGGTGAGAGGGAGAAGTGCAAGGGTTAGTGAGAGGACAAGCAGTCTGCCTCCAGCCTCCACTCCTCCTGCAAGTATGTCTTGGGAGAACTAGCAGAGGGAGAGTTAGAGATCAGAGGGTAACAGAGGAAACTGTTCTGGCCCAGGGGCTTTTGTTGTGCATTTCTCTACAGGCTTAGCAGCCAGTCCCAGGATATAGTATGGGGCCATACGGCCTCTTACCTCTTCATCTTCCAGCAGAATCAGGCGCACAATGGTGATGTGGATGGGGTTCCCAATGCTAGGGTCATGAAAGAGGCCTGCCACCTGTCCAAGAGATGTGGAATGTTATGTTTTATATCTAGATACCCCCCCCCCCAAGAGTCCCATGCACTCAGTGGTGGTGAATTATTGGGGGTTATAGCTGACTAGCTATTAAGCCAGCTGGTCAGGTCTGGGCAGAAAAGGCAGGTCCCTGGGCACGGAATGGAAGTAAGTGTTCATCTCTCTCCCTAGTCCGTCCCTCCTGTCAGCCATGACATGAGCAGCTTTTCCTTCCCCATATTGTCCTGCCTTGGGGCCACCTGGCCATGGACTGAAACATGAGCTAAAATAAACTTCTCCTCCTCTTTAAGTCGTGAGTGTTGGGTATTTTTGTCCCAGTGAAGACAGTGACTAAGACAGATTTTGATACCAGAGAAGTGGGGTTGTTGCTATGACACTACCTGACCAGGCGGTTGAGAAGCCTTTGCAGTTGGCTCGCAGGAGTTTGGAGAGGTTTAATGATGTTGGGCGGAGCTTCTGGGCAGAGCTTCTGCCAAAATTCTGGGCAGAGCTCAAAGAGCAGAATGCTGAGAAGAAGGTAGATGGTAAAGACCAGGCTCAGGAGGCTTCAGTTGGAACAGACTCTATTGGCATTTGAATTCCTGACCATACATGTTATGCTCTGGCAGCAATTTTATGTTTTGCTCATGTCCTCGTGCCTTTCAAGAGACACAGAGTAAGCTGAAGTAAATTTGGTAGAGGATATTTCAAAGCAGCCCAGCATTCAGGCGGTATGGGTATTGCTGAGAGCTTTTAGCCTGCTCTAAGCTGAGCATCAAGAGCAAACAGCATGGCTGAGTGATTTTAGAAGTTCCCACCAAGAGGGAAGAGTCTGTAAAGTTGGGGTCTGCAGATATGGAGAGCAGGGCAGCCTGGATAAAAACCTTAATACTAAAAAAGTCAAGTACTTGGATCCAGACAATAGGAAAAAACAGATTAATGGAATGTGAGGAATCATATAAGCCCCATCCTTCCAGGCTCAAAATTGAAAAGTGAAAGACTGTTTTTTTTTTTTTGAGAAGAAAGCCCCGGGGTACCCTGCCAGAGGAAAGACACTGGCTTCTAGAGATTCTGTTCATGGTGCTCAAACATCCAGGCAGTCAAGAGGTCCCTATACTCATGATTGAAAAGGGTTGTTGGAGCTGGCAGCTGCAGACTGCAGTATCATCTACATGGTGCTGATTTTATAGGCATGGAGAATGTTGTACAATCATGGCTTCCAGCCAGATTTCAGATGAAGGCCTAGGAAGCCAGACTGTGTACCCGAGAGGGCTGTGTGACAAGCTAGGAGAGTAAAGCCAAAAGTACAGTAGAGACCGCAATAAGACGGATAGGCCGTGAACATGGAATGGCAATGAGCAGAGCTACGCTGAGAAAAGTCATGAGGGCTACAGTCACTGTCTCAGGGCTGGGGCTGCCTGAGCCATCTGAAGGCCTCTCATCACACCACAGATTGCCTTACATGCTGGGCACTGAGTTATAGGACTTAATGTTTGCCTTGCTGTGCTTTGGTCCTATTGAGTTCTATTCCCATCCTTCCCTTTTGGAAGAGGAATTTCTCTCCTGTCCCATTGTATGTTCACAGTGTTCACCTTTCTTTTGATTTTTACAGGGGCTCACAGCTTGGTTTGTCCTAAACCTCAGAAGGGACTTTGGGCTTGGGCTTTTTATCAAAACTGAGACTGTTAGAGCTTCAGCAACTCTTAGAGACTAACTGAATGGATTTTTCAAAGAGGGATGTGCATGAGTCTTTTCATGGCTAGGGGTAGAACATCTGGTTTGTGTGAACATGTCCTCCAAGAGCCTCGGGTGCTTAGAGGTGGGGCTTCTAGAAAACAGTTGGGTTGTGGGAGCTCATGGCTGGAAAGAAGCAGGGCTGTGCAGAGGCCACACGGGGCTGCTCAGAGCGCTAGGGCTAAGCTTCTTCTAGGGACCACACGGGCAGCCTGACTTCCCTAGCTGTCCCTCAGAGAGGGTACCACTGGCCTTGCGGTTGGCTCTGGGAGCCACAGTGCTCCACGCCAATGAGCCTTAGCAGACTTGGTATCTAGGCTGCTCTCCAGGGGTTTGCTGGGTGGCCTGGTAAGCCACTTGCCTCTTGGGGTCCAGTTGGCTCCAAGTGTCACGTGGGGCCAAAAGCAGCTTTCCACCCCCATGGAGTGCTGACCTCCCTCCCTCATTCGCAGATGAATTGCTTGCCCAAGATGAAAACCAAGAACTGAGCAGATCTTTGTTCCTCTAATGCATGTGTGAGTCTAGGCAGGGCACATGTGTCCCCAGCACCCAGGACAGGTCTGGACACAGGAGAGGGTTTGGTTCAGGGCAGGATAAATGAGTCACATGGGCCATGAGATTCCCAGGTAGCACAGAACAGTGGCCCCCTTGGTGTGCCCTTTTCTTCCTAGCTGGGCCAGTGAGTGGCATGGTACCCAGGGTGTTCCCATGCAGTACCCTACCTGGCACCCTGGGTGGCCAAAAAGCAGAGGGGAGGCACGTGTGGTGCAGCTGGACATCTGAGGAGCCTTGTGCTAGTGCTCTGTGCTGCTGCTCTCTCCCGGTGCCCCTGCCAGGCCATGTCCCTTGTGGACTTAGAAACTTAGAAACCTCTGTCCTTTTTTGGGGGGTGAGGCCTGGACTCAGATCCAGAATGCATCCTGCCAGCCACTCTGCCCCACACCCACCCTGAACACCACCCACTGCAGTCCCTCACCTCCCCCACCAAATACCATTACTCCCACTGTGACAGTCTCACCATATTCATGATGGTCAGCACGTAGTTCTCCACCTGTGGCTGCCCGTGGTATTCCACCATTTTCGTGTCAGCCACCACCAAGGTTTCTACCCACTTCTCCTTGCTGACGGAGCCGGGGTACAAACGCTTCTGCCGCTGTTGTTTCCCTGGTTGTGGTTGCCCCAGGTCCTCTTGTTGACGCTCCAGCTCTGGGGACACGAAGGGCCCCAGTGGGCTGGGGTTAGCTGGTCTGTGTCTCCAGAGCCTTTCCTGAGTGAACTGTCTTTGGCATAGTGCAAACAGAACCAATCACAAGGGAGAGGCTCAATTCCCATCCCGGGGCTGCCCCAGAGCGTGCTGTATGGCCCTGGTCTTATCGTATCTCTTTTCTGATCCTAATTTCCAGGATTACTCCTAGAAATAGGGTTAGCAGATGTGCTTCCATGGTGACCTTGATATATGAGGCTGCCCTGTCTCCTTGAATTTCTCTCCCAGATGCTGCACGCAGACTGCTGGTCTAACTTCTATCCTTGCAGGACCAAGACTTAAACTGGCTGACCCCACTGAGGGTCCACTACCCTGAAGAAGCACATCCATGAAGCAGGGGAAACTGAGGCTGAGAGGTATGCCTGACTGGACATCAGCTCTGGTAAACAGAGTCCCTAAGCGGTGGACAGTTTGGAGTTAGTGTCAGCCAAGCAGTCCTCAGACTCCAGCAGCCCTCAGCCATTGGCTCCGTTCTTGGCCTGGTTGGCACTATGGCCATTCTGCAGAGGGGGCCCTTGGTCCTATGCTCTAGGTCCCTAGTAACCGAGCCAGTTGTTCTGGATCCAGAACATGGAGAGTCTAGCCAAGGGCTCTGCTGGGGCTGGTCAGGACACTTGAAGAATAACGGTTGGCATAGCCAGGGATGCCACATCCATGTGGTGAGGGAAAGGAGACTGGGGGGTAGGAGGTAAGGACAGGCCCAGGGGCATCTAAAGGCCTGGGCTATGGCGACCTGTGTGCCTGTTCTTCTGTGTGGGCATGTTGTAAGAGGCTTCCAGAAAGGCCTTCTAAATCCCCACATGCAACTAGAGGGATGGGCATACCTTGCACCCCACACGTGTGTGAAGCCCGGTTGTCATCTTGCACTGTCCACCTCTCAGGGGTCTGGCGCTTGTACACGATGTGGGGCCATGCATGGCCAGGCTGGTCTGGAGCTCCATCCAAGGGCTCAATGAAGTAGTCCTCATCAGATAGCCAGAAAACTCCTTTCTGGAGATGTAGCAGCAGGGTTACACAGGGAGGCTGGTGCCTGGCTGTCCTCCCACCACCCCAGAGAGCCATTCTGCCCAGCCTGTGTCTGCCACATATAGGCATAGCACCCTCTCTTTCTCTGGGACTTTGTCCATACATTGTCCCCTGCCAAAAGGTCATTCTCTGCCCTTTGTACAACTGGAGACTTTGCAGTTGAATTCAGAGACCCTCTCTTAGGATGCTGTGCCCCAGGTCCATTCCGTGGGGAGGTAGAAATGGTCTGCACCTAAGTCCGGGGACAGTGACTTCTGCAGAGTCCATACATGGTCTCTAGCCCAGCAGTCTATGCCCAGGCTACTTTGCTTCACCAGCCACCATGGTCTTCCTAGATTATCAGACCTTATCTGCCCTTGGCCTCCCTGATGTGGTGGGCACTCTACAAGTAGCTCTGCCCACATCCAAGCCACTGAGATGTCCATGGCCAACAGGACAGCCCACTTCCTGGCGCCAGGGTTGGCTAGAGACAAGAAGCAGACTTAGCATGCCCACACCAAAAAGGTGGGAATGGGAACCATCCTAAGGAGCCCACCTTCCCGGGATGTTCAGGACCCCAATAGGAATGAAGGTATCACCTTCCTTGGATCTCTAGTACAAAATCAACCCTTATTTGGGTCACACAGGCCCAAGGAGCTTGGAGGGCAGGAGTGCGCCACCCACTCTGTGGACTGAGACCCAATTTGAATGTAGTCTGTAGTCTTGGATGACCAGGGACTTTGGCCAAGTTCCTCTCTGAGCAGTTCTCTTATGTATAAAACTGGAACTATGTATGACATGCATGGATGCTGTCCAGGCTCCCCGACTGAGCAGGTACAGACTCTGTGCGTGAGAAGGAATAATGGATGGCCAAGAATGTGTGCCTGACCTCGATGTCCCACCCCTTACCTCAGAGGTGTGAGGGCAGCATTGGGCACAAAGCAGGTACAGAATGGGGCCCAGTGCCAACCTTAGGAGTGGCCCTCATGCCTGCAATAAGGGAGGCACTTAGGTCACAAGGTCCATATACTGAGGCTGGCTTTCCCCAGAACTGTGATCTGGGTGGAGGGGCTGAGGGACCTGAAGACCCCTGCAGAGCTGTTAAAGAGCAAGGGAGGGGTCATGGTTTATATCTAGATGTCCCCCTAAAGCCTTGATTGTGGATGAGGCTTGTGGAAGATGACTGGACGATGGGCTTAGAGCTGGCTTGTGGTTACGAGCTGGGGCCTGGCCAGGGTCTGTCTCCCTTCCTGGCTATAGCCTTGGCTCTCTCTGCCTGTGGGCTTAGCCCACTATGCCGTGTGCAGCACACCCCTCTGCCATCGTTTCTTCTCTGGAGCCTGCAGACCATGTACTGAAACATGAGTCAGGATAAATCTTTCTTTTAAAGAGTTGTGGGTGCTGGGGATGGCGATTCAGTGACGAGGTAATAAGGTAGGGTCTGGTCCTGGGAAGACTAAGGAGGAGCATCCCCAGCTGACACCAAAGCAAGAGGGCCACATATAGTGTCATTCCAGGTGGGGCCCATAGCCTCAGTGCTGCCTGGGACAGCCTCAGAAGGCAAGGGCCAGGCCTCTCCCACACTGGCTTGTCAAAACTCAGGAGTGATCCTGTGTCAGGTAAAACTGGATCCTGCTGTCATAGTGAACAGGCCCTATGCTATCACTTCTATTGAGACCGGCAGAGGAAGACACAGCATGTGACCAAATCACCAGTCCAGGCAGGTTACTGGTACTCACCAAGCCATTACAGGCACTGATGGCTGCTTGGCCACCTTCAAGCTGCAGGTCCTGCACATGCCCCAGCAGGTGGCAGGCAGGTGTGTGGGGCCGGATGTGTGCCTGGCCCAGGCCGCCAGTGCGACGTGTCTCAAGCACAAAGCCTGGCGCCAGCAGCCATACATTGGTGGAGAGGTTGAAGCGCAGCTCACGCCCACGGTAGAGCAGCTGGAAGAAGGTAGGCGTAGTGTGGGGTGCAGGCCCCAAACCTGAATCCAAATCTGGTGCTGCCCGCTTTTGCACTGTGTGTGGCCAGAGCTCGAAGGACAGGAAGGTGCCAGTAGCGTCCACGCGCACTGGGTGCACAATGTC
Organism: Myocastor coypus; assembly: GCA_004027025.1. Taxonomy (NCBI): domain Eukaryota; kingdom Metazoa; phylum Chordata; class Mammalia; order Rodentia; family Myocastoridae; genus Myocastor; species Myocastor coypus. Next base: position 44,230 of record PVJA010009735.1, read on the forward strand.
TAAGGATGTCAGGCTGTCAGCTGCAGATTCTGCTGGAAGAGAAAGAACCATGACATGGAACTGGAGCTGCGAGGGGTTGGGTCCTGGGCCATGTTGCCTGGGCTCAGGTTCTGCTGTGAGCCAACTAACTGCTATTTTATCTCTGACAACTCCTCAGGTGCCCTGTCATCCACCTTGGGACCCCTTCAAGAGGCAGGTCCCACCTCTTCAAAGGCTTTTGATCTGACAACCAAGGTCCTCCTCGGTACAGAACCTGCAGCTGCTCCTATCTCATAACAGTGCCACAGTTTGGAGGTGGCGCAGAGCCCTAGGGAGGGGAAGGAACTAAGGCACTAGCCTCACCTCCAGCTATGCATCCCTGGGCTCTGCCACGGCCTGGCTGAGGATTCTAGACAGCCCAGACAGGTTCCTGCTTCATGGGTTTGCAACCCCGTTCCTGCCCAGAACACTCTTCCTGGTTTCCCTTTGAGCTCACTCCATCTGCTTGCCTGGGTTCTTGGCTTCTGCCTCAGTGAGATAAAATGCTGCCATTCCCACCCCCAGCACTCTAACATATTTTCATGATGTTTTCTACCCCTCCTCCCAGTATAAACTCTAGAAAGGCAAAGATCTTTATATTCTTTGCTAATGAGTTTAAGTGTTGTAGGTCGAGGTTATCTGTCAACCGGATTCTGCGGAATGGAGACAATACTAGAACTTACTCCTGGGGCTGTGTGAGGAGTGGATCAACTGAGCCTGGAGGCTAACAGGATGCTTATAATCACCACTGTAAAACATGCTGTCACCTGCCTGAGGGTGCTGCAGGTGTCTCCAGGCCTCCTGGGATTGGGAGATAGAGAATTATGAGGGGTGGAGGAGAGTCACAGATTTCTGAACCCACTGCTTCAAAGGAGCAGCTCTGGTTTCTGTCAGATTCAGGAGCTAGTTGGCCAGCTGCTGTGGCCCGTGGCCCATAACCTCCACTTATTCTAGAGGCTGTGGGAGGAGGATTGCAAGTTTGAGACCAGCCTAAGCTTTTTAGCAGGACTGTCTCAAAATTAAATGAAAAGAGCTTGGGATATAGCTCAGTGATAGAGCTTCCCAGTACCAAAAGAAAAGAAAAGAAGGAGAGCGTGAAATTATGTGGTCCTTTACTAATTCACTAAATAAGACCTAATGGGATACTTGGCAACTGTGATAATTTTGAGAAATTGATGAGTGTGAGCTCTGAGTTACCTGCAGCTGTAATGAGTGGAGGTTCGGGTTTTTCCCTACTGGTAGCAAAATCACAGATGCTGCTAATGCTATTGAGACTCGTTGGAGATATTTGGAACTGAAGGAAATAATGAGTTTCACTTGGGAAAGTAAAAAGATTAGCATCAAGCATGGTGGCCCACATCTGGGATCCCAGCACTCGGGAGGCTGTGGCGTAAGAATCACTGCGAGTTTGAGGCCAGCCTGAACTACATCATGAGAGCTAGTCTCTGAAAGAAAAGAAAAAAGAGGAAAAAAGAAAATTAGAGATGTAATGTTTTTGAATTCAAGCACCCTGAAAGTCAAGGTCCCTTAGGTTATAGACGCCAGGTTGAGATACCTACAGTAAGACCTCCCAGACCTGTGACTGGTAAACCTTTCTAGGCTTCTAATATGCAAACGACTTGCTGTAGCACATGCACTGAAGCTTCACCCCATTATGACTTGGACTGTCTCCTAGGTGAGAAAGCAAAGCCAGGAAGGCTCAGAGGTGCAGAGATAGGTCTGAAGGTGCGCTAAGCTTGGCAGGGCTCAGGCCTGAGTGCACAGTTTCTGAATGGTTTTGCCTCCTCAGTAATATTCCTCTATTTTCTCAGCAGTCTGTTTTGAGGGAAGGCCTCAGTTTCCCCATCATCAATGGGAAGAAGTTAGATTAAATCAAATTATTAAAACTTCTTTGGCCTCCATATCTTAGCAAGAATCTCATGTGGACACCTACACACAGCAGCAGAGGGTTGTTTTGGGGATGTGTGGGGCAGTCGTGGCTCCTGTCCTGTTTCCCTTTGCAGCCCCAGGCTCTGAGAAGCAGTCAGAAAACTCACCAGTCTGAGGTTTTTCCAAGCCCCAGGTTCCTCAAGGACCTGCCAGGTTTATTCCTACCTCTTGGATCCTCACTACTCATGACAGGGACTTTGTAAGCCTACTGCAGTGCCTAGTGCCCCGCGGATGTCCCACCAGGACTCTGCTGCCTGCCAAAGCTGGAAGGGAGGCTGGGCCGAGGCAGGAGGCTCTCCTCAGTCACACTACAGAGCCCAACCCATGCTCTCCAGCTCTCCTGTGTCACGGGTATGGAGTGCACTCTGTACATGCCAGCCATGTGCCAGCTACTGCAGGCATCACACAGATGCTTCAGAGGGCAGGCCCCAAACAGCCTTCTCTGGGAGTCCCTGGCACGTGGGCTGGGGAGACTGGCCTGTGGCTCTGAGCAAGTGTTTCCATCAGTGAACTTTAGGGAGGCAAGTACAAAGATTTTCCAGACTTCCTGGACAAGAATGTCCTTAAAAACGTCCCAGGCCCATCCAGGCTCACTGACTCAGCAGTGCCAGGAAACAGGAGTAGGAAGCTGTGTTTTTATCAGTAGCCTGGGGGAACTCTGACCACGAGGCAGTTTAGGAAATCTTCCCCGGGAGTGAACTTGGCTGCCCAGGAGTGATACCTACAGAGCTTTGAAAGAAAGCAGGCACCTAAGCCCTAGCCCAGAGATCACAATTCTACAGACCAAAGGCCATGGCCCTGACAGCCTCAAATCTCTGCAGTTTTCCTAAGCCACAGGGATTCTGAAGGAAGATGCTGGGCTTCATCAGTTAAGGTGACTTACTGTCCTCAGACCTTAGTAAGGCATTTGGGACTAGAACTCTACATCCACAGCCTGCAGACTTGATTTTGTTTTGGTCAGTTTTGGCTGGAGAAAATGTTGAAGAACTTTTTTTTTTTTTTTTTTTTCCTTTATGTATTTGAGATAGAGCTTCACCACACAGTTCAGGCTGGCCTTGAACACATTCTATAGCCCAGGCTGGCCTCAAATTTGCAGCAATCCTCCTGCCTTAGCCTCCCAAGTGCTGGAGTTATAGGCATAGGTCATCAGGCCTGGCTTGTAATTAGTTGCCTGTATCTAAGAATCCCATGGTTTTTTACAAATATCTAAATTTTCAGCTTTCCTTGAAAAAGCATATTATCTATCAATATCAGGCCTAAATTTTTACCTGGCAGAAGTAGCCAAGGAGGAAGAGTGGGTCCCTTTTAGGAGAGCCTGTCTCCTCCCCCTGCCTCAGTCCCTAGTGTCCCCAATACTGCAGCTGACTGTAGATTGTCTGTGAATATCACATTTGTGTTTTCTTTCACTCTGTAAAAGCTAATTCTTTAACCAAAATGTGGAAGAGAAGAGACAGATTGAGTGGCCCCATTTGTAAGACAGTTTTTTTTCTCCTTATCAGCCTTGTTCACTCATTTCTGCTATAAAAGGCTGGTCCATTGGTATATGGTATGTGCTCGTTGGCTACTAACTATAGGGGCCCCAGGTGCTCCAAACACCAGGAAAATGCAAAAGATACCCTCAAAACAGAGAAGTGAGTATAGGGAACCTATGACCCCTACCATAGCATGGTGTTAAGAAGGTCTAAGCCCAGGGAAGATATATCATGTGAGGACTACAATGAAAAGACCCTCGGCTGGGCGTGGTGGCTCACGCCTGTAATCCCAGCACTCGGGAGGCTGAGGCAGGAGGATCGGTGTGAGTTCGAGACCAGCCTGGGCTACAAAAGTGAGCTCAGGACCAGCCTCAACTGCATAGCGAGACCCTGTCTCAAAAAGACAAAAAAAAAAAAAAAAAAGACCCTCATCAGAGAAGGAAGACGTTCCCTGATAGAGGGGACATTTCCAGCTATGAAGATGTGGCAGGCATCTTGGGGTAAGGACAATGTGACAGGCCTCCAAGAAATGGGGCAAACTAGAAAGGAAGAGAAGCAGCCACACATTAATTACTTGTGACACAGCTATGTTTTGTGAAATAAGACAATGAAGGGACATCATAATATACTGTCGAGTGAATGGATTTTGAAGGCAGAAGGACCTGGGCTCAGGTGCCACGTGGACCACATGGCAGGTGTTTGAGCTTGGTCATGGCAACCTGTCTGAGCCTCTGTCTCCTTATCTACATGGAGAATACAAGCTAGAAAACAGAAAGGGGACAGCCTGAGTGGAGGGGTGAAAATAACAGAATAAGACGACAGCAACTCTCCAAGTCTTTGATGAATGAATGTCACCAACAGGTCCCAGAACATAACCACACCCAAGAAGGCAGCTAAAGGCAAGATGTTCAGGTAGCATTGATGAAAGCCAGCCCTGAAGTCCCCATTTGGAAGGACAGAAGCTGTTGGCAAATATCTAAGAACTGTAGTGTCCTCACATGAAGGTCAGGGGCAGGTATCTGCTGGGAAATGGCCTCAACAGCTTGAGAAACTGTCCTGGGAGTGGGATCCACGGATGTGCAGTCCTAGTGCCAACCCCTGTGCAGTCCTAGTACCAAGTCCTGCTCTAGACCTTGGGCAAGATGGGAATTCTAGTTGAGTCATAAACATCTCATCAAATTCAAAGCACAAATGGGGTTGGGTATAGCTCAGTGGTGCAATGCTTGTCTGACAAACACATGGTGGTGGATTTGATCTCAGCACTACAGAAATAAAAGACCCATGAGTAGGGCTAAGTAACACTATGCCATTAGGAGTGGTATACTGTGGAGCTGGAATGTCTATTTAAATCCCAGCTTGACTACACATAGCTATACTATAAACTATGAATACATAAATGTTTATGCAGTTGCTAGCATACAGCAAATGTGAGCCACATTAGGACTGAAAATTAGTAAGAGAAGTTCTAAACTGTTCTTAGATATTTCTTTTCTCTTATGTTTCTCCTTTTTTTTCTTTTTTCTTTTTCTTTTCACATTCCAGGCAAGTGCTCTATCTTTGAGCTACATCTCCAGCCCCTTTAGAGATTTATTTATAAACTTCTTGTTTCATCTGTTTAGTTAAAAAATACTTATAGGAGGTCATGACTTCATTATATTCTTGTTTTGTGCTGAGTTATTTTTACAGTGAACTTGTGTCGTATCATCATTATAGTATTTTTAAAGAGGCGAAGAGTGAATTAATTTAACAATGGTCTCAGGGCTTCTTGTAGTGGATCCTGGTGGGGACTTTGGTGCCTGAAACAAGCACAGTGTTGGTGAAGCCTAATTGCAGGTTCTAGCCCACTTGCATGTGTGTAGAGCCTAAAGGGCTACAAGCTACCTTGGCTGGCAAGCTGCAGAGGACTCTGGAGCCACTTAGACAGCTGCAAGTCTTTTGTGGCCTACTTTGTCCTGTTGCATCTGTTCTGATGGGACTGGGCTCTCTTCACATTGCTAAATACTTTAAATATCACCCCTGGGGAACAAGCTGTCACTGTGGGGCTTCTACCAGAGAACTGCCAACAAGCCAACAATATATTTACCTCACCTATCAAGAGCCTGAGCTAAAATTCAGCCGTTGAATGACCTGAAGCACAGGCTAAGGGTAAAAGTCAGCAGAAGGAGGAGCTGGAGCCATTCTGTGAGTGAGCATCCTCATGGGTGTTCAGTGCCTGTGCCCATAGGCAGCACAGCTTGTGGGAGAGAGGGAGTCCCAGCAGGCATGCAAATCCCTGGTGAAGATATAGTCAATAGTCTTCAAAAGCAAGCCCAGGAAATGCTCTTTGGCCAGTGAAGGGGACCCTTTGGGGTAAGAGCCTTACAGGTAGGCTCAGAAGAAAAAAAAAAAAAAAGTCACAGCCCAAGCAAGATCAGAGATCTTCAGTAAGAGGGCTGGGAGAGGCCCCATGCAGCACTCCTACTGGGGACAACAGTAGGATGTGGGGCAGTGCTTAGTGCCCAGGTCACTGGTGGCCTTCACAGACAGAGGTCGAGGTTGCAAGACGCTCCAAGGATCCCTAATACTTGTGTTAATCTTCTGACCGGAAGATTAATACAAACCGTTGTCCTGGGTGAAGTAATTGATATCCAGGATCTCAGTTCTCACGCAAATCCCACGAGGCAGGACTACTTCCCCCCACTTCCCACGGCTGCCAGGGGCTTGGACCCACTTCCGGCTGGGGCGAGTTCCCTGGGGCCACTTTATGCAGCTCAGCTCACTTGGCTCATCCTCATTTAGCATGAGTGGAAACTAGCTGCTTCTACGTGTGGTCGGCTCAGGGTCTAGCCTCAACCCAGGTGTAGCTCCTGAGTCGGCCTCTTTGCAGCAAACCCCTGTTATGGTCTGCTCTGCGCTGTCTTCAGGGGCCTTTAGGAGCTGGTGGGCTGCTACTAGGGTTGGGTGCTGCTCAGTATCGCCCCTCAGCATCCCACCTCTGGCTTCGGGACCGGACCTCGCGCCCGCTAGGATCCGGCCAAGCGCCGCACACCCGGATGCATTTCCCCCGGGGGCAGTCCAGTTTCCAACCGGCCTTTACACACTGAAGCCTCTCGCCCCTGGCCCCGCTTCCGGACACACCACAACGGCCGGAGCTGCAGGCAGAGGGGCTGTCAGAACCTGGGGAGAACCTTGGTGCCTTCACAGTAGGAGGCATAGAAAGGAAGTGCCGGGCAAGGGGACTGGGCTGGGGACCCGCGCCCTGGCTGCAGCGCTACGGGGAGCAGCCGGACTCCCGCTGGAGGAAGGCACTCCCGCACGTGCCTGGAAACCTAGGGCTTTAGGAATCCGAAGCGGGAGGATCGCGAGTTCGAGTTCCGCCCAGATTTCTTAGTGACTCAGCGAGACCCAGTCTCAAAACCTGAAACAAGGGCTGGGGGCGCAACTCGGTCCGGAGGCCACGGGTTCGTCCCCGCCACTGGGAGGCGCTAGGTCAGGAGGAGACGCCAGCGCTGCCCAGTGGGAAGCCGGGGCTCGTCCGGCAGGAGGGGTAACGGCGACGTGGGGTCTCGAAAAGCGGCCACCCACCTGGTGCGGGCCCGGGGGTGCCGAGTGCGGGCGCACAGAGTAGGAGCAGTATCGGGCAGAGCAGCTGCACGCGGCCAAGAGGGCTGGGATAGCCGGGCATGGCAGGGCGCACGGGGGCGACGGTCTCTACTGCAGCTGCGGCGTCCGGCGACAAGGGCGGTATGGCGTGTAACCAAGGATAGCTGCAAAGCTAAGAGACTGAGCGAGGACTAGAGAAAGAAGAAAGAAAGAAAGAAAGAAGGGGGCGCGCGGGGCCGCCTCCGCCCCGCCCCCTCTCCCGCTTGCTCCTATCTCAGCTAGCCGGGCTTCGCCCCGCCCCCGGGAGCTCCTATCCCAGCCTAGTCGCGCCTCGCCCGCCCCAGTCCGAGCCCTCACGTCTCCGCCCGCAGGCATTGCCCCGCCCACCTCCCCGCCCCTGAGCCTCGGTCTCCTATCCCAGCCCCTACTAGCCTAGACACGCCCCTCGTAGCCCCGGCCCTCTTTCTTGCTCCGCCTCTATCCCCTCCCTTCTCAACTCATCCCGTCTGTCCCGCCCCTTCTCACTCATCTCCCCAACGTCCTACCCCTCCATATTCCTTTCCTCTCCTGCCCCTCACGCCTCGCCTTTTCTCCCTCGTCTGCGCTTAGACTAGCATGCTCTGCCCCGCAGCCCTGCCCTCGCCGCACCCTCTCCCTGTCCGCGCCCCCTCCATAGCTGTCTCTTCATCCTGCCCCGCTCCCTGTCTGCCCCGCCCCACCCCGCCCCGTCCCGCTTCGTCCCGCCTGGTCCTGTCCGGCCCCTTGCTTGTCCCTCTCCACTCCTTGCCCCGCCCCGCTTTGCGCGGGTTACTAGCCCGGACTGTGGGTGGTGACTGCGCCTGCGCACCACTTTAGCGTCCTTAGGGTCTGGGCGCCCCCTGGCGGGTGGAACTGGAAGTATCCTCTAGCTTGCACTCTCCAGCCTCAGAGCATTCACAGTTCAGTTTCCACCTGGCCTTAGACCCAGCGCCCTGTAGAATGTCCACTGCTTTGAGAAGGGATAGGGGATCAGACGCTGGCGGCAGCTAGGTCACTGGAGAGTATGTGCCAAGGTCTGTGCGTGACCAGCACGAGTCCCTGTTCTCCTCTTGCAGTTCTACCTTCACTGAATCTACATCCCTACCTGTTAACATGGCTTTTTAGTTTTCTCTTTAAGTTGTTTATAATTTGGGTCTTTCAAAGACACCATGTGATATTGAACCTTTTTCTGACTGACTTAATTCAGCTCGCATTTTTTATGGTCTCAAAATCTGCGCATTTTTCTACACATGAATGGAATTTATCCTTTTTTAGAACTGTATAGCACTTTATTGTGTGCATATACTACACCTTATTCATTTGTGGACATGCATATAGGTCACTTTAGGATTTAACTGGTGCATTATAATGCAATGTATATGGGTGTACAAATACACAAATAGAATGAATTTGGATACATACCTCTAATCATGTACTAAAATAAAATCAAGATGGATCAAAGGTTTAGATATAAAAACAAAAACACTAAATTCACTGGGAAAAAAATCATAAAACTCTTAAAGACATAGGCCTGGGTAAAGACTTTCTGAACATAACCTCAGTTGCAAAAGGAGTAATGCCAAAGCCCACAAAACTGATTTATATCAAATTAAGAAGCCCTCGGGGGCCGGCGGGATGGCTCAGTGTTCTAAAGCGCCTGCTTGGGAAAGCTTGGGCGACTGTAGGGACCGCGGTACGATCCCCAGCTCCACATGCTGCGCCAGCCCTGCCCTTGGGACAGGCTGAGCCAGCCATAAAAATGAGTGAATAAGCAGAGGTTCTGAAACAAGAAAAAATAAATAAATAAAATTTTAACAAATAAAGAAGCCCTCCTGACAAGCACAGGAAAGAACAGAGTGAGAGGACAACCTAAAAAATGGGCCCAAAAGGTGTTTCTTCTCTTGTCTCTTAGCTGCAGGGTCAATTTTGATGAAAAATCTAGGTCACCTGTGTTATATTACGCAGCATAGTCCTCCAGAAATGAGACACTATGTTAGAGTACATCAGATTTAGCACTGTGTTACAGGTATGCTGAAGTCTATAACCCTAACAGGAACACTAATTCTAGCCATAACCTCAACACACAAACCCTAACGGTAAGATGCTATCTCTACAACCCGAAAAACAATAATAACCATTGTCCTAAACCCCTAGCACTAAGCGCAACACAATAACACTAACCCACTCATCTTAACACAAACCCTAATGCTAACCCAAAGTCTGACATGAAACCAAACTTGAACGCTAAACCCATCCCCAACACCAACACGAACCCAAACCTAAACAAACCTAAATCTAAAGGTAAACCTAAAACTAAGACCATAACATTAACGCGTACACCCCAAGCCTAACTCCCTAACACTATCTCGAAACCTAAGAGAAACCGTAACCCTAACACCGTAAAGCAAGCGTACATGTTGACACACTAACTCTAAGGCCCAAACCCGAATGCAAAGGCAAACACCAACAGTAAACTTCGCCCAATAATCCAAATACTCAAACGCAAAGGAGAACCTGAATCTGAATCCAAACCCTAAAACTGACCATAACCCTAACACTAACGCTAACACACTCACCCTAATCATTAACACACCAAAAGTAAAACAGAAACGTGAGAGCTCACCATATCCCTAACAACCTAACCCTAACACCAACACACGGACACTAATACACTAACATTCAGACAAATACTAACCCAAACAATAACCTAAAGCTGAAGCCTAACAGGAACCCAAATCCTACATCGAAGCCCCAACCCAACACCATCTTGCACTCAAAACCTATGCCTAAACCTAAGTATAACCCCTATACCCTAAACCAAACACTGAAACTACAAGCCTAACATGCTAACCATAACCCGAAAAATACCAATAACCCTACCCCTAATACACCAACCCTAATGCTAAAATGATATCATTCCCACGTGAAACAGAATCCTAACTGATGCCCTGAAACCATAACACTAAGCCCAACACACTAACAGTAACACACTCATTTTTCCACAAAACCTAACACAAACCCTGATCTTAACTCCAAGTCTACGTGAATGCAAACTCGAACCCTAAACCCATCCCCAATACCAACACGAACCCAAAGCCTAAGCTTAAACCTAAATGTAAATTTAACATTTTAACAATAATACTCCCAGTCCCTAACTCCCTAATGCTATCTTGAAACCTAAGAGAAACCTTAACCCTAATACAGTAAACATACCCGACATGCTGACACCCTTACTCGAAGGCCCCAAGCTGAATGCAGAGGCAAACACAAATAGTAACCTGACCCCATATTCCTCACAATCGAGCTGAAAGGAGAAACCGAATCTGAACACAAACCCTAAAACTGACCGTAACCCCAAAAGTCAACCTAGCACACTAAGCCTACTCCTGAAAACACCAAAACTACAACAGTAATGTGAGAACTACCCATAGCCCTAACAACCTAACCTTAAGCCCAACACAATGACACTAATCCACTGACCTTAAGACGAACACAAACCTGAACCCTAACCCTAACCTGAAGCCTAACATGAAACCAAATCCTATATCTAAAGCCCAGCACAACACCATATTGAACACAAACCCTGTTGCTAATGCTCGATATAACCCATACATCCTAAGCCACACCCAAACTCGCCAAGCCTAAGTCTCTAACCCTCACAGGAACACTAATTCTAACCCTAACCCCAACACACCAACCCTAACGCTAAGATGCCATCTCTACAACCCGAAAACCAATCATGACTGTTGCCCTAAGCCCCTAGCACTAAGCGCAACACAATAACACTAACCCACTTATCTTAACACAAACCCTAATCCTAACCCAAAGATTGACATGAAACAAAACTCGAACCCTAAACACATCCAAAACACCAACCTGAACCCTAACCTAAACCTAAACCAAAACATAAACCTAAAACTAACACCTTAAGAGTAAGGTGTACACCCGAATCCTCACTCCTAAACACTATCTCAAAACCTAAGAGAAACCTGAACCCTAACAAAGTAAAGGTAGCATACATGCTGACACACTAACGCTAAGGCACAACCCGAATGCAAATGGAAACACCAACAGTAACCTTGCCCCAATAATCCTAATAATCGAATGCAAAGCGAACCCGAATCTGAACCCAAACCCTAAAACTGACCATAACCCTAACACTAACACTAACACACTCACCCTAATCCTTAACATACCAAAACTAAAACAGAAATGTGAGTGCTCACCATATCCCTAACAACCTAACCCTAACACCAATACATGGACACTAATACACTAACATTCACACGAACACTAACCCAAACCCTAACATTAACCTGAAGCCGAACAGGAATCCAAATCTTACATCTAAACCCCTACCCAACACCATCCTGCATTCCAAACCTATGCCTAAACCTAAGTATAACCCCTACACCCTAAACCAAACACTGAAACTACAAGCCTAACACTCTAATCCTAACCCGAAAAATACCAATAATCCTACCCATAATACACCAACACTAACGCTAAGATGATATCATTCCCACGTGAACCAGAATCCTAACCGTTGCCCTGAAACCACACCACTAAGCCAACACACTCACAGTAACACACTCATCTTTCCACAAATCCTAACACAAACCCTGATCCTAACCCCAAGTCTAACGTGAACCCCAACTAGAACCCTAAACCCATAGTCAATACAAACCCGAACCCAAAGCCTAAGCCTATAACTAAACTTAAATTTAACATTTTAACAATAATACTCCCAATCGCTAACTCCCTAATGCTATCTCGAAACCTAAGAGAATCCTTAACACTAATACAGTAAACATACCCTACATGCTGACAGTCTATCTCGAAGGCCCCAACCTGAATGCAGAGGCAAACACAAATAGTAACCTGATACCATGTTCCTCACAACCGAACTGAAAGGGGAAACCGAATCTGAACCCAAACCCTAAAACTCACTGTTACCCCAACAATAAATCTAGCACACTAAGCCTACTCCTGAAAACACCAAAACTACAACAGTAATGTGAGAACTATCCATAGCCCTAACAACCTAACCTTAAGCCCAACACAATGACACTAATCCACTGACCTTAAGACGAACACAAACCTGAATCCTAACCCTAACCTGAAGCCTAACATGAACCCAAATCCTACATCTAAAGCGAACACAACACCATATTGAACCTAAACCCTATTGCTAATGCTAGACATAACCTGTACATTCTAAGCCACACCCAAACTCCCCAAGCCTAAGTCTCTAACCCTCACAGAAACACTAATTCTAACCCTAGCCCCAACACACCAACCATAACGCTAAGATGCTATCTCTACAACCCGAAAAACAATCATAAGGATTGCCCTAAAGCCCTAGCACTAAGCGCAACACAATAACACTAACTCAACTCATCTTAACACAAACCCTAAACCTAATCCAAAGTCTCACATGAAACCAAACTCAAACCCTAAACCCATCCTCAACCAACCTGAACCCAAACCTAAACAAACCAAAACCTAAACCTAAACCTAAACCTAAAACTAACACCTTAAGAGTAAGGTGTACACCCCAACCCTAACTCCTTAACACTATCTCGAAAACTAAGAGAAACCTGAACCCTAACACAGTAAAGGTAGCGTACATGCTGACACACTAACTCTAAGGCCCCAACCCGAATGCAAACGCAAACACCAACAGTAAACTTGACCCAATAATCTGAATAATCGAACGCAAAGGGAACCCAAATCTGAACCCAAACCCTAAAACTGACCCTAACTCTAACACTAACGCTAACACACTCACCCTAATCATTAACACACCAAAAGTAAAACAAGAACGTGAGTGCTCACCATATCCCTAACAACCTAACCCTAACACCAATACACGGACACTAATCCACTAACATTCACACGAACACTAACCCAAACCCTAACCTTAAACTGAAGCCTAACAGGAATCGAAATCCTACATCTAAAACCCAATCCAACACCATCCTGCATTCAAAACCTATGCCTAAACCTAAGTATAACCCCTATGCCCTAAACCAAACACTGAAACTACAAGCCTAACACTGAAACCCAAAGCCGAAAAATACCAAAAACCCAACCCCTAATTCACCAACCCCAACGCTAAGATGATATCATTCCCACGTGAACCAGAATCCTAACTGTTGCCCTGAAACCGTAACACTAAGATCAACACACTAACAGTAACATAGTCATATTTCCACAAACCCTGATCCTAATCCCAAGTCTAACGTGAACCCAAACTTGAACCCTAAACCCATCCCTAATACCAACCCGAACCCAAAGGCTAAGCCTCAACCGAAACTTAAATTTAACATTTTAACAATAATACTCCCAATCGCTAACTCCCTAATGCTATCTCGAAACCTCAGAGCAACCTTAACCCTAATACAGTAAACATGCCCTACATGCTGACATGCTAACACTAAGGCCACAACCTGAATGCAGAGGGAAACACAAATAGTAACTTGACCCCATATTCCTTACAATCAAACTGAAAGGAGAGACCGAATCTGAACCCAAACCCTAAAACTGACCGTACATCCAACAGTAAACCTAGCACACTAACCCTACTCCTGAAAACACCAAAACTATAACAGTAAAGTGAGAATTATCCACAGCGCTAACAACCTAACCTTAAGCCCAACACAATGACACTAATCCACTAACCTTAAGACGAACATTAACCCGAACTCTAACTCCAACCTGAAGCCTGATATGAACCCCAATCCTACATCTAAAGCCCAACACAACACCATATTGAACCCAAACCCTATTGCTAATGCTAGATATAACCCATACATGCTAAGCCAAACCGAAACTCCCCAAGCCTAAGTCTCTAACCCTCACAGGAACACTAATTCTAACCCTAACCCCAACACACCAACCCTAACGCTAGGATGCTATCTCTACAACCCGAAAAACAATCATAACCAATGCCCTAAAGCCCTAGCACTAAGCACAACACAAAAAAACTAAACCAATTCATCTTAACAGAAACCCTAATCGTAACCCAAAGTCTGACATGAAACCAAACGCGAACGCTAAACCCATCCCTAACAACAACCTGAACCCAAACCTAAACAAACCTAAACCTAAACCTAAGCCTAAACCTAAACCTAAAGCTAAAACTAAAACCTTAAGAGTACGGCGTATACCCCAACCATACCTCCTTAACACTATCTCGAAACCTAAGAGAAACCTGAACCCTAACACAGTAAAGGTAGCGTACATGTTAACACACTAACTCTAAGGCCCCAACGGGAATGCAAACGCAAACACCAACAGTAAACTTGCCCCAATTATCCTAATAATCGAACGTAAAGTGAACCCGAATCTGAACCCAAACCCTAAAACTGACCCTAACCCTAACACTAACGATAACACACTCACCATAATCCTTAACACACCAAATCTAAAATAGGAGCGAGAGTGCTCACCATATCCCTAACAACCAAATGCTAACACCAACACACGGGCACTAATCCAGTAACATTCACACGAACACTAACCCAAACCCTAACGTTAACTGGAAGCCTAACAGGAATCCAAATCCTACATCTGAACCCCAACCCAACACCATCCTGCATTCAAAACCTATGCCTAAACCTAAGTATAACCCCTATATCCTAAACCAAACACTGAAACTACAAGCCTAACACTCTAACCCTAACCCGAAAAATACCAATAACCCTACGCCTAATACACCAACCCTAATGCTAAGATGATATCATTCCAATGTGAACCAGAATCCTAACCGTTGCCCTGAAACTAAGCCTAACACACTAACAGTAACACACTCATCTTTCCACAAAACCTAACACACACCCTGATCCTAACCCCAAGTCTAATGTGAACACAAACTCAAACCCTAAACCCATCCCCAATACCAACACGAACCCAAAGCCTAAGCCTAAACCTAAATGTAAATTTAACATTTTAACAATAATACTCCCAGTCGCTAACTCCCTAATGCTATCTTGAAACCTAAGAGAAACCTTAACCCTAATACAGTAAACATACCTTATATGCTGACACCCTAACTCTAAGGCCCAAAGCTGAGTGCAAAGGCAAACACAAATAGTGACCTGACACCATATTCCTCACAATCGAGCTGAAAGGAGAAACCGAATCTGAACACAAACCCTAAAACTGACCGTAACCGCAACAGTCAACCTAGCACACTCACCCTAATCCTTAACACACCAAAACGACAACAGGAACGTGAGTGCTCACTATATCCCTAACAACGTAAACCTAACACGAACACACGGACACTAATCCACTAACATTCAGAAGAACATTAACCCAAACCCTAACCTTAACCTGAAGCCTAACAGGAACCCAAATCCTGCATCTAAACTCCAACCCAACACCATGCTGCATTCAAAACCTATGCCTAAACCTAAGTATAAGGCCTATACCCTAAACCAAACACTGAAACCATAAGCCTAACACTAACCC
>PVJA010009736.1:0-44207 GCA_004027025.1 Myocastor coypus
AAAAAAAAAAAAAAAAAAAAAAAAAAAAAAAAAAAAAAAAAAGAAAGCCAATGTTTCTGGAGTGAGATGGTATCTAAGTTTTGTTTTAATTTGCATTTCATGAATGGCTAGCAATGTGGAGCATTTTTTCATGTATTTTTAGGCTAATCCTGTTTCTTCATCTGAGAAGTGTGTGTTCATGTCAGATGCCCAATTTCTAGATTGGGTCTTTGAATTTTGGGACTCTAATGTTTTTTAGTTCTTTATAAATTCTAGATAGCAGAACTTTATAAATTATAGATAGCTATTAGTTAAATTTTTTTGAAATCTGTGGGTTGTGCTTTCACTTTTGGTAATTTCTTTTCACGTGCAAATACTTCTTAGCCAGAGGAGGTCCAGTTGTTGATTCTTTCAAGAGTTACATGTGCGTTTTGATTTTTGTCCATGAACTTTTTGCCTACCTCTATGTGTTCAAGTTTTCCTCCTACTTTCTCTTCCAGGAGATTTAATGTTTCTGTTTTAATATTCAGCTCTTTAATCCATTTTGAATTTAGTTTAGTGCATGGTGATAGACTTGGGTCAAGTTTTTTTGTTTTTGAAATGTAGAGAAATGGTTTTTCTAACAATTTGTTAGAGAGGCTATCTTTCTTCCAGTAAGCATGTTTGGCCCCTTTGTCAAAGATAACATTGCTGAGTGTGTATTTGCTTCTGTATCTCCTAATCTATTCCACTGATCCTCACATTTATTTATTCATTCATTTAGTCATTTATTTATTTATTTATTTATTTATTTATTTATTTATTTATTTATTTTTGCCAATACCATGATTTTATCACCATGGCTTTGTAGTATAACTTTAGGTTAGGAATTGTAATAACTCCTGCCTTATCTTTGCTGCCCAGGATTGTCCTTGCTATTCTCAGTCCTTTCGGGTTCCAAAAAAATTTTAGGAATGATTTTTCCAGGTCTGTATGGTACGTTTATGGCATTTTGATAGGGATTGCATTATATCTGTATAACAGTTTAAGGAGTGTGACCATGAACATAATGGTTCTTTCTGTCCAGGAGTAAGGAATACCTTTCCATTTTCTGAAATCCTCTATAATCTCTTTCAAAATACTGTATTTTTCATTGAAAATATGTTTTATTTCTTTAGTTAGATTGATTCCTACATATTTCATTTTCCATGGTGCTGTCGTAAAAAGAATTGTTTCTCTAATTTCCCTCTCTGTACGTTTGTTAGCTCTGTAGATGCATGCTATTGACTTTTGTGTGTTGGTTTTGTATCTTGCTATGCTACTAAATTTGTTTATTAATTCTAGTAGCTTCTTGGTGGATTTTTTTAGGTCTTCAAAGTAGGCTATCGTGTCATCTACAAATAATGATAGTTTAACTTCCTTACCTAGTCTTATTCCTTTTATTTCTTTCTCTGGTTTAATGGCTTTAGCTAATGACTCCAGAAATATATTGGATAGAAATGGTGATAGAGATCATTCTTGTCTTGTGCTAGATCTGAGAGTAAGAGATTTCAGTATTTCCCCATTTAAAATTATGCTAGTCTTTGAATGTCATAGATGGCTTTTATTAGACTGAGGTAGAGGCCATCTATTCCAATTTGCTGTAAGCCTTTGAACATGAATAAGTGTTCGACAGTGTGAAAAGCCTCTCTGCAACAATTGAAATAATCATGTGGTTTTTGGATTTGGTTCTATTGATGTATTGTATTACGTTTATAGATTTGCATATATCCTTGCATCCCTTGGATGAATACTAGCTGGTCATGCTATGTCATCTTCTTAATGATTTGCTGTATTTTATTTGCAAGGATTTTTTTTGAGGATTTTTGCATCTATATTCATGAGATTGGCTTGTAGTTTTCCTTTTTGGTTGCATCCTTCTCTGGTTTGGCTATCAATATAATACTTTCTTCCAGGAATGTTTTTGGGAAGATTGTTTCCTTTTCATTTTCATTTAAGATTTGGAGGAGAATTAGGATGATATCTTCTGGAAATTTCTTCTAAAATTCAGTGGTGAATCCATCAGGACCTGGACTTTTCTTTGTAGGCAAGTTTTTTTTACTACAGTTTGTATATCATTGGGTGTTACTGGGTTGTTGAGCTTTCTGTTATCTTCTTGATTCAATTTTGGTAGTTTGTACTTTTCTAAGAATCTGTCCATTTCATCTACGTCTTCAATTTTGTGCGAGCAGAGGTTGTTAAAGTAGCAATTAATGATCCTCTGAATCTCCACTGGATCTGTTGCAATTTTGCTTTTTTCATTCCTTGTTGCTTGAATTTGATTTTTTTCTTTGCTCTTTTTGGTAAGTTTATTCTGGGGCTTGTCAATTTTATTTAACTTTTCAAAGAACCAAGTTTTTCTTTAATTAATTATTTATGTTATTTTCCTTACCTCGGTTGAATTAATTTCAGCTCTAATCTTTATAATTTCCTCCCGTCTTTGGGTTTTAGGTTTGGGTTGCTATTCCTTTTCTAGATGATTGAGGTGCAGCATTCGAGTATTTATTTGTTCCCATTCTGTTTTCTTAATGCGTGAGTTCAGAGGTATAAATTTCCCTCTGAGAACTGCTTTCATTGCATTCTATAAATTCTGATAAGTTGGGTTTGAACTTTCATTAAATTGTAGATATTGTTGAATTTTCTGTTTAATTTAATCTGTAACCCATTGTTTGCTGAGGAGAGTGCTGTTTAATTTCCATGTATTTATGGGGTTTTCCTGGTTTTTTGGTCAATTATTTTCTATCTTATTTCACCATGATCAGATAATATGCATGGGATAATTTCTGTTTTCTTGCACATACGTAAGCACATCCTATGGACTAGTATGCATTCTATTTTAGAAAATGTCCCATGAGCAGCTGAAAAAAATGTGTATTCCTAAGTGGCTGGGTGGAACACTTTGTATATGTCCACTAAGTCCATTTGTTCCAAGTACTGGTTCAGTTCTGCTATTTCTTTGCTAACCTTTTCTCTGCTTGACTTATCTTTTGGGAATAAGGGGGCGTTACGTTTTCCTATTAGGGTTGTTGTATTGGATACTAGAGTTTTCATGTCCATTAAGATTTGGTTTATATAGCTAGGTGCTCCGATGTTGGGCGAATACATATTTATGAGTGTTATCTCTTCCTCTTGAATTTTTCACCTAACCAGCATGCAGTGGCTTTTTAAAAAAATCTCATTTGGTCATTCTCAGTTTGAACTTGAGACTGCCTGAGATAAGGATTGTTACTCCTTCTTTTTCTGATGTGCTGGAGCATGTAGTATTGTTTTCCATCCTTTGACTTTCAGCCTATGAATTTCTTTAACAGTTAAGTGTGTTTCTTTTATACAGCATATTTTTGGCCTTCCACCCTAATACATTGTGTCAGTCTATTTCTTTTAATTGGTGAGTTGAGACCATTTACATTGATGGTTATAATCTAGATGCATTCACTTATGCTTGCCATGTTATTTACCTGCTGTTGGTTATCCCTTTATCCCCTATGTTTAATTGTTTTCCCTGTTGAGTCAGTTCTTTCCATTCTCATTTGTGAAGGCTGGTCGTTTTGGTTCCTCTCAAGAATATCTTTTAGTAGTCTGTGTATGGTAGGCTTAGTCACCATGAAATTCTTTAGATTTTTATTTGTTTGCTTGTCATGGAAGTACTTTCCTTCTCCATTCAACTTAAAAGAGAGTTTTGCAGGGTATATCAGTCTTGGCTGGAATTTGTTTTCATGAAGTACTTGAAGAACTCTGCTCTATGCTCTTATTGATGTCATCATTTGTGAAGAGAAATCTGCCATTACTCTGGTGCATTTTCCTTTAAGTGTTATCTGTTTCTTTTCTCTAGCAGATTTTAGTATTTGATTCTTGTTCCAGATTTCTGGAATTTTGACTATTATATGTCTAGATGTGTTTTTAGTTGGGTTGATGTTAGTTTGAGTTTTATATGCTTCAGTCACTTGACTGCCATATTGTTTCCCATGTTTGGGAAGTTTTCTGCTAATGTGTCTGCCCATGTTCTTTTTTTTTAATTTAATATTTTTATTGTTTAAATTTAACAATGGTTATATTACATATTTTTATCATCAAATCAGTTTAGATTAATACATATAGGTATATAAGATTGATCAAATAATTACACATTAGCACTTTTAAATCAACATTCCTTTTTTTGTCTTTTCCCCTTTCTGTTTTTTGAAAGTTGACATATTGCATATTGTCCTCACAATCATTCTACAGAGTGCAGTTTGTGGGCATGACCCACCTCCCTATTGATGTTTCTTAGAAAAAAAAAAGGAAAAGAATATACTTCTCTTTGGACTAAGAGGAAGCAGATGCATACACAGTCAAATGTTCTGCAATTGCAGTGGGCCACCAGTGAAGCTTGTGATGTTGGTGGCTATTGAATCTAAGCCTCCTAAAGCTCATCTCACCAATCTAGCTCTGCGTTTCATGCATTGTAATTAAGCATTTTTTTTTTCTTGCTGGGTAGTCAAGGGCAAGTCGAAGTAAGACCTGTATAACAAAACATGCATTTTTTTGTATCTTCTAGGGTCAAATCCCCTCCATGTTCTTTTTATATCATTTGTATTACGTCCTTCTTTCTCATTGATGCCAATTTATCTCACGTTGTTCATCTCTGCATCATCTTGTAAGTGTTAAATAATTCTTTTCTGCATCCTAGTTGTTTTTAAGAGATTCTTTCTTACCTTTTCACTAACTGCAAAAGTGTCTTCAAGATCTGATTTGTTTCCTATATTGCTCATTGGAGGAGTCCAAAGTTTTTGTAATCTTCTCCAATTTTTTATCAGTGTCTTCTTCAGAAGCAGTTATTAATTTTTTTCATTGTGGTTATCCTTTCTTTTTGTACTTCAGAAATTATTTCTAATCTTATTTCCTCTCTGCCATTCTGCAGTTGTCTCTTTACTTCAGATGCTATTAATTCTGAGAACTCTTTTTTACTTAAGAGGTGATTTCTGATTTGATTTCCTGGATACCTATTTGCAGGTGTTTCTTTACTTCATATGGTATTAATTCAAAGATTTCTCTTTATCTGCTTAGAGATTATCTCTGATCACATTTCCTCCATACCTGTCTGCAGATATTTCTTTACTTTAGATACTGTTAATTCAAAGGTTTCTCTTTTTGCTTCAGAGATTATTTCTACTCTGATTTCCTCTATACCTTTCTGCAGCTGTGTCTTAGTTACTTTTACTGATTGCTGGGACAAATACCCGACACTCAAGAGGAAGGAAGGAAAGGGTTATTTAGCTCACAGTTACTGGAGGTTTCAGTCCATTTTTGGCTGGCTCCAAGGCTGAGTGACACGTGGCAGAGAGCAGCAGTTCATGGTGGCGGAAAAGCAACAGTGGTGACAAAGGCAATGGAATAACCAGGGAGGCAGAGAGCATCAGCCCCAGTCTGTCTCTTTCTCTTTATATTACATCAGGCTCTCTGCCTTAGTCTATCCACCTCAGGCTAGACCTATAATTCCCAGCAACACTGAGACCCATAATCCCATCAGTACTAAAACACATAATCCCAGGAATCATGAATCAAGTCTCTTAACTCTAGAAGTCCTCACCCCATGATTGCATGAGGTTTTGGGAGGACAACTAGACATAAACCATAACAAGTTGTTTCTTTACTTCAGACACTATTAATTCAGAGATTTCAGCTGTGTGATTCCCATTTTTTTCTGTTAGTGTCTCCTGCATTTTTCAGCATGGGCTCATGTTCTAAGATTCCATTTTGCTCCTTCTCATTGTCATTGAGTAGAGCACTGTCCTTTGACCTTTGGTGCAGAGCTTGGTGCAATTGTACCTTTAGTGTAATTCTTATCCAGAAGAAATTATATGGTTAATACAGTTATACTTTTGTATTTACAGAACCATAATTAAGAACACTAACAGTAGGTAATGATATTTAGGAGTTGACAAGCTTTTATAACTAATGAGTTTGTATTTTTCACAGTAAGGGCAAACTTTATGTCTGTGTAGCTCAGCTGATATTTTAAATTAAGAGTTTGTTTTAATTTATTTCACTTAAATTCTGACTAATTACCTCCCTTGGATGTACCTGGGAGGGAGGAGCCTAGAGAAGGTGGAGACCAGTCTGGCTGGCTGTGTGGAACAGAAATTTCTTCCCATGTGTCTTGGTGGAGCTGGAGGTTGGAGAGTTCCATTAGTTGGTCAGGCAGCATCGAACAGGATGTCGTTCCCAGGCAGCTTGGCAGAGCGTGAGCGTGAGGACAGGTAGGTTGCTTGGTTGGGGCCATGTGGAACAGGAAATTGCTCCCATGCTGCTCGGTGCAGCTGGCCTGTATTACCCATTGTTGTCCTTGATGTATTTGCTTACATCACAGATATTAGTATACAGAGTTAGTCAAAGTGAAAATTCTAAATATTAATTGCATTTTTCAGGAAAAAAAGCTGAGAGAAATTATTAGTACAATCACTTCAGCCTTTTTGTATTCATATTCTCAGGAATTATTCCCCTTCTCTTTTTTTCTATCTTTTCTCCTTTTCCTCTGAGCAACAGATTTGACAACAAAAATAGGTAATATAATAACCATTGTTAAATTGCTATTCTAATTATGAAAAATCTGCAACATATCTACTGTTGTATCCTAGCCTGTTTCTGTCTTTGTTTCTGCTAATTGTTTTGGCTTTTGTTTTAACACTTCAAAATAAAATAAGCTAAAAATTAAAAAATTAATAATGATAAACTTTGACTGAAATTATTGTTCATTTGTGTTTACCAAACTCTCCTACTTTTCTGGGAATTCTAGAGCAACAAATTATTATTGCTGCCAGAAGAAATGTTATGATAAATCTTGAAAACTTTGGACAGGGTAAAATCTAGTAATAGTTGTTCATACTGATCATATGTTGATTACTGGTGAGGCAATCTTCAGAGGTTTTAGTGTATGATTTCATTTCATTTTCAAAACAAGCCTATTTTTTTCAGTTATTATGATCAAACTATTTTAAGGATAAGATAAATGTAGGATTACAAACCTTAATAACTTGTTCCAAATGATGCAAATTACATGTTGGAAAGTTATAGTGAAATTCCTTTGTAGTCTCTTTTCTTTGTCCAAATACATTTCCCCTGGAATATTACTTTTAGTAATATTAAGATTTTTTAGTTGGCCAGTTAATATGGTTAAGAAAATGATCTTAATCTTCAGGTGTAATGTCTTCTTTTATTTAGATAAATCAAAATCTCTCTGAAGGAAGGCAGGAAAATGAAAAGAAGGAAGGAAAGAATGAATCAAAGAAGGAGAGAGTGAAATGAAACAGTTAAAAAAATGGAGAGAGTTATGTTACCTCTTCATTTAGATCAAGGTTATTTCTCACATAATAGATTTCCTTAAGGGCTTTTTTTTTATTTTTTTATTTTTTTATTTTTTGTGGAATGCTACAAACATAGGGGAATGAGTTTATCAGTTGCCTCTAAGTAAAATAGTTCTTCCTTGCTTAAAATCAATTTGTAAATGATCTCATAATTTTTATAGAATTTGCAATAATCTCTAAAAAAAGATATGCTAAAAGGCGAATCTCAATCTAGACTTTAGATAACTTCTGCAATAGTATAAATAATATATGAGCAAACTTATAAAATCTAACCTATCCAATGAAAATATATAAAGGAAATTATCTAGAATGTGAAATATTTTATTTTTATTTTTTAAAGAGAATAAAATAGGGTAACTGGCCCCCACCTGCCCAAGCTGACTGACCTGGGCCTGTGCCCAGGCAGGACCTCTCTACTGGCACATGCACCCTGCAACACCAGCAACTGGAACCAAGTCTCCACCCACCCAAGTTGACTGACCCAGGACTACGCCCTGGCAGGACCTCTCCTCCGGTGTGCAACCCTGAGCAACAAGCCAACAGAACTCTGACCCTGCCTCCCATGCTGACCAACCAGGCCTGTGCCCAGTTGAAGCAGGAAGAAGCTGAGCACAGCAGCTAGACCCTGTCACGCACATCTGGACGTGATCAAGACTAGTGGATTCTGACCCAAATTAGTATAGGCATTAATGGCATAACTTCATCAAAGTGCAGAGGTCAAACAAAATGACAAAGAGAAAGAGCAAGATTCAATCTCAGGTCCCGAGTTCACACGGAACAAATACAGGAGACAGTACTGTAGAAAACGGGAATCAGACAGCTGAAATCTCTGAATTGGTAGCTCTGAGGTAGACAGGGAAGTGCAGAAACGTATAGAGGAACTCAGACCACGATTAACCACTGAAGTAGAAAAGCACATCTCTAATTTAATAACATCTAAAATAGAGGAACAACTGCAGAAAGGTAGAAGGGACCAGAACAAAAATAACGCTGAAGTAGAGAAAGAAAGGAAAACTATAATGAAAAACTTAAATGCTACTAAAGCAGTCATTGACAAAAACATTAGAGAATAGAAAAAATGATGGATTGCCTCATTGAGAAATATAGGAAAGAAATATATCATATGAAGCCGTTTCAAAAAGATATACAAGAAAATAAAATCTCAATCACAAACTGGAAAAACCATATGATTGAAAATGAAGATAGAATATCAGATCTTGAAGCCATAGCCACAGCTAGTGAAAAGGAAAGAAAAGATCTCTTAAAAACAGCTAGGAAAGGGCTGGCAAGATAGCTAAGTGGTCTAAAGGCCTGCTTAGACAAGCTTAGGCAACTGCAGGGACTACAGTTTGATCCCCGGCACCACATGCTGCACCAGCTGAACCCTCAGGGTAGGCTGAGCGAGCTAATGTAAATAAATAAAGTTAAAAACAAACAAACAACTAATGTCATTGTTTGCGGATGACATCATAATCTACATAAGACCCAAAACACTCCACCAAGTAGCTGCTAGATTTAATACACAAATTCAGTAGCATGGCAGGATACCATGTCAACACACAAATGTCAAGAGCATTCCTCTATACAGATAACAAACACATTCAGTGGGAAATTAGAGAAACAATACCTTTTATGATAGCACCAAAGTAAAGGAAGTATTTGGCAATTAACCTAAGTAAAGAATTAAAAGACCTTTTAAATGAAAACTGTAGTACTCTGAAAAGAGACCTTAGAGGATTTTAGAAAATGGAAAGATATTTCCTACTCCTGGATAGAAAGAACCAACATTATGAAGATGGCCATATTCCCTAAAATGTTATACAGATTGAATGCAATTCCTATCAAAATGCCATCAACATACCTGAGAGACCTGGACAAATCATTCCTAAAGTTTATGTGGAACCAAAAAAGACTTAGAATTGAGAAGACAGTTCTGGGAAACAATGACAAGACAGGCGGCATTACAATTCCTAGCCTAAAGTTATACTACAAAGCTTCACTGACAAAATTAGCATGGTATTGGCAAAAAAAAAATCTGAAGATCATTAGAATAGATTAGAGTATGCAGAAACACATACAAATACACTCAGCCACCTTATCTTTGACAAAATGTCCACACATATTTCCTGGAAAAAAAGATAGCTTCTTTAACAAATGGTGCTAGAAAAACTGTCTCTCCACATGAGGAAAACTAAAACTTTTCCCAGGTCTATCATCACAAACTAAACTAAATTCAAAATGGATTGAAGGTCTAAATATTAAAAGAGAAACATTAAATCCCCTAGAATTAAAAATGGGAGAAAATCTTTTTTTTTTTTGTCTTTTTGAGACAAGGTCTCACTATGCAGTTCAGGCTGGCCTTGAGCTCACTTTTGTAGCCCAGGCTGGTCTCGAACTCGCACCGATCCTCCTGCCTCAGCCTCCCGAGTGCTGGGATTACAGGCGTGCGCCACCACGCCCGGCTAATGGGAGAAAATCTTGAAGACATCAGAGTAGGCAAAGAATTTCTGGGCAAAAATCAGAATGCACATGTAATTCTTGAAAGAATCAACAACTGGACCTCCTCCGGCTAAGAAGTTTTTGCACCTTTAAAGAAATTAACAACATAGTGAAAAGACAACCCACACATTTCTAAAAGATTTTAACGTGTAAGTATTCAAAGGTCTTCTATTTAGAATTTATAAATAACTAAAAAACATTAGGTTTCCAAAATTCAAAGACCTAATCCAGATGAGATGAACACACTTTTCAAAAAAAGAAATTTAACAAGCCTACAAATACATGAGCAAATGCTCTACTTCACTAGCCATTTGTGAAATGAAAATTTACACAACACTTAGATACCATCTCACCTCAGAAAGAATGGCTTTCATGAAGAAATCAAGCAACATCAACTGTTGGAGAGGCTGTAGGGCAAAAAGGAACCCTTTTACACTGCTAGTGACAATGCAGACTAGTGTAACATTATGGAAAGCAGTTAGGAGACTCCTTAAAAAACTAGAATTTGAAATCCCATTCAATCCAGCTATCCCTCTACTTGGAATATTCCCAGAAGAACTGAAAACGTCATACCATAGTGATATCTGTGCACCAATGTTGATAGCAGCCCAATTTGTAATAGCCAAATCTTCAAAATATCCCAAATGCCCATCATCTGAAAAAATGATTGAAAAAGATATGATATTTTTATATAGTGGAATATTACTCAGCTATAAAGAATGATAAACTAGAAGACTTCATATATAAATGGATGAATCTTGAACATATACTCATAAATGAAATAAACCAGACCTACATATGTAAATATCGTATAGTCTCCCTAGTGTAAGCACTCAAAAGAAGAAATTGAAATGGAGAGGCATAACACAGCTGAGTGGAAATCAAGGACTTAATGGTTAGGTAATGAAGTGACTGCAAGCAGAAAAGATAGGAAGCATGGCCAGGGTAAACCCATGCACTTGTATACACAGGATGAATTAGATAATGGTCTGAGGAACCTCCAAAATGTTTTTGACAGTGAAGAGAGCAATGTGTAACACTAAAAATATGCTTGGAATGACTGCCATTGTGGTCTTTTAGATGTGTGCTGCTTCTAATGTAATTTCGGTTACTGCTTTGCTCTCTCTCAAGTAAATGGTTGGTTTACAAGAAAACAAAAAAGGGTATTAAATGAGAGTAAAAGACTAGGAAAAATGCTGTAGGATTTCCCTACTACAATTTTGTATATACTTAGATTTCTAAATGTCTGTGTAAATTGTGTAACTGCTTTTATCACATTCTATAGAGATTTATTAGAATATTAGTGATTGATAGAAAACACCAATTCTAAGTTAAGTCTAACATGTTTGATATTCAGAAAGAGAGTAATTTTATGCTCAAGTACCTATGTTATAGAGTAATAGTATCTCTAAACTTTTTTCTGGAAGGTTATGAGTATAAGTTTATAGAACAAAAATTAGAGAAAAAGAAGGGTTACAAGGATAGCTAATATTTTGGCCCTAGCCCTTCAAGGTCAGTGAGGACTCAGGACTAAGAAAACTTATGCTGTAACATCCTATAACTCAATAGTTTCCCAAATTTTCTGCTCAAGGAGATTTGGGGCTACACAGGAAAGGGATTGAGGATGTACAGTGTGCCAAATGAGTCATCTATAGAGAAAACATTCAGGCTTTCACAGAGAGCAAACTTCTCAAGCAATGGCCATGAATCATCCAGATCGCTGACACTGACAACCATTCTATAAAGCACTGTACATGATTCCAAGGTAAATCCTGAGGGGATTTGACTGACCTTGGGAGATAAAATAGTTACATGTTTTGTTATGCAGGTCTTGCTTTAACTTGCCCTCAACCACGCAGCAGTAAAGTTTAACTGCAAGGCATAAAACATAAAGCTAAATTAGAATGATGAGCTGTAAAAGGTTAAATTAATTGCTTCCATCATTGCCAGTTTTACCAATAACCTACTGTGCTTATTGAACATTGGATTATATATACAACTATTTTCTATGAGTTCAATGAGAAATTTTTTTTTTTTGTCTTTTTTTTGAGACAAAGTCTCGCTATGCAGTTGAGGCTGGCCTTGAACTCACTTTTGTAGCCCAGGCTGGTCTCGAACTCGCACTGATCCTCCTGCCTCAGCCTCCCGAGTGCTGGGATTACAGGCGTGCGCCACCATGCCCGGCGAGAAAAAATTTTTATGCACCAATAATGATTAGAAAAATTACAATGTCTACACACTGTGCTCTGTGTAGCTAATAGAACAACATGCATTGTATCAAATATTGGAATGTACTACTAACGTGTTTTGAAACTGTCACATTGTTATTTCTTATTAAAAGTAATAACAACAAATAATTAATAAAAGAAACAAAAGAAGGGAAGAAAAATAGCTTAAAAATATTAGAAATTATACAGGATTTCACTAAACAGTATAATACAAATTCGACAATGGCTGTTATCTTGCACATTGTTGTCTTTTATTAGGTGTTTAGATAACCAGATATAAGCATATAAAATTGGTCAAAAATTATAAAAAATTGGCTGTCGCTCTCTAACACAAGCATTACCTCTCGCTGAGTTCCAGCCAAAGGAGAAGCGGGTAAGGAGGTCCCTGTACCATGGCTCCTACCAAGCAGACTGCCTGTAAGTCCACCGGTGTTAAAGTGCCCAGGAAACAACAGGCTACAAATCGTCATGTAAGAGTGCACCCTCTATTGGAGGGGTGAAGAAACCTCATCGTTACAGGCCTGGGACTGTGGAACTCTGTGAAATTAGATGTTATCAGAAGTCCACTGAACTTCTGATTCGCCAACTTCCTTTCCAGTGTCTGGTTCGAGAAATTGTTCAGGACTTCAAAACAGATCTGTGCTTCTCGAGCGCAGCTATCGGTGCTTTGCAGGAGGCAAGCGAGGCCTCTGGTTGGCCTATTTGAAGATACCAACTTGTGTGCCATCTACACCAAACATATAACAATTATGCCAAAAAATATCCAGCTAGCATGCTGCATATGTGGAGAACGTGCTTAAGAGTCCACTATAGTGAGAAACATTTCATTCTCAAAACAATTTTTTTTCTTCTTCTTTCTGTTACTGGTAGTTTTGATTGTTAGGGCCCCCCCACCACCACCATGGTCTCAAAAGTTACCAAAGTACATGACTGAGAGTGGAAAATATGGAACAGAAATCAGGTATTGGCAGTTTTCCCATTTTTATTTGTGTGTGAATTTTTATCTTCATGCGGGATGTAAAGCACTAATGCAAGTCAGAAATGTTTCAATGAACCAGTTTCAGCACTTCACCCTTGTAACGATTATAAATAAAAATCTGCTAAATTTTTCTGGGAAATGCCAGCATTTGGATTTTTTAAAAACAAGTAAATTTCTTATTGACAGCAAATAAATGGTGTTTGTAGTATTTTTATCATCCAGTGAATTTCATACAGTCACTATACTATTCTGAGTTGTCTTACATGCTAGTGCATGTTTTTAATGTTGTCTGTCTGTGCTGGTCCTGTAAGTTTGGTATTAAAATACATTAAACTGTAAAAAATTATGAAAAATTAAAAAGCAGAGAGAAAACCAAAATTTAAGCATTAAATGCTTTTTTCAATAGACCAAAAGAAGAAATCATTAGGATAATTATGCAAATTACTATATATATATATATATATATATATATATATATATATATATATATATCTCATATATATCTCCCTTCTCTTTTCTCCTTTCTTGCATTCTATTTGTTCTGTTCCTACATCTACAATGCCACCTGTGTGATTTGTTCCACCATAGAAGTTTGGGGATGCATTTTGCAGGGAGAATGGAGTTAATCTTTTGTTCCAAGCCTCTCTTGCACTTGTACAGGCACTGCTTGTTAGTAATCTCATAAAGGGGTATGTATAAGTGGGTTCCTGAAGAAAAGCATAGTATCATCTTTTCTTTCGTTGCTGAGACAAAAATACTCAATGCCCAAATCAAGAAAAGGTTTATTTAGCTCACAGTTTGTAGAGATTTTAGTCAATATTAGCTAGCTCCTAGGCAGGGTGGACTTGGCAGAGGAGTAACAGTTCCTGGGTGAGGAAAGCACCAAAAGCACCAGAAGACAAAGGGACCACAAAGAAGAAGTATGCCTCTTTTCCTACATTATATTGTATGCAGACTACCCCAGGGCTGGTACAGCACCCACATCTCTAATCCCAGAATTGGGCCATGAATCAGTCACAAATTCCAGAAGCATGCCCTTGTTACTGCATGAGGCTTTATGTGGGAGGGACATCTATGTTCAAACTATAACAAATAATATCTTTGAATCTTATTCATCTTCATGTTTAAATCCTTAACTATTAACTATTGCTTGCCCTCTAATAGTTTCCTGGCATTCTTTTGCTAAAGTACATTGAACCAAATTATCGTAACGTTCATGCCAGTTTTTGTAATGTCCTCTTCTCCATTTTATCCTTTATTGTTAATAAGCTTGAAGGAAAATCTTTTCAAAATATGCTACTTATAAAATTGCTATTGGGCAAAGACAGGTTAAAATTAGTGTAGAAATAATACATGGATAGCCACATGTCTTTGTCATCTTTCTGTTGCTATAGCAAGATACTCAAGTCCAGGAAATTTATAAAGAATAAACATTTTTGGTGGCGGGATGGCTCAGTGCTCTAAAGCGCCTGCTTGGGAAAGCTTGGGCAGCCTCAGAGACCGTGATTCGATCCCCGGCACCACATGCTGCGCCAGCCCTGCCCTCGGGGCGGGCTGAGCCGGCCATAAAAAATGAGTGAATAAACAAAGATTCTAAAACAAGAAAAAAAAAAAAAAAATCTAAAAAAAAAAAAAAAAGAAAGAAAAGAATAAACATTTTGATTCCTAGTTCTGGAGGTAGGGAAGATCAAAAACACTGTGGCAGCACTCACTTGGCAGCTTGCAAGGGGCTCTGTGCTGCTTTGCAACATGCAGGAGGTGTCACAAAGGGGACAAGGTGCCAGAGCCAACTTCTATAATAAGCCACTGTCTTGATACTCAATTAACATACACATGAATTAATCAATTTTTACCAGTCTCTATGATCCTATCATTTCTCAAAACTGCATCTCCAGATACCATTAACATAAGACTAGAATTAAATTTCCAACATATAAATTCTAGGAAACATTCAAAGCATGGCATCATGGCTTTCTTAAGCACTTATTTACAAATGTTTAAAGAAATTACAACACACTTAAGCTTTTCTGTGGTTTAAGAATTTTCATAATAATTTAATTTTTTTTCCTGTTTCAGAACTTTTCTTTGTTTATTTATTTATTTTTATGGCTGGCTCAGCCTGCCCTGAGGGCAGGGCTGGTGCAGCATGTGGTGCCGGGGATCGAACCGTGGTCCCTGGAGCTGCCTAAGCTTTCCTAAGCAGGCGCTTTAGACCACTGAGCCATCCTGCCGGGCCCTTAATATTATTTTTAATAAGTTGTTACTATATGCTAGTCTGAGTCGTTCAGAAGATGAGAACTTGATGTTCTATTAAAACTTATTAGAACAAAATATTCAAAATGATTAGAACCTTTTTTATTTTCTTTTTTCTTGGCCTCTCAAAATATTGTAGATATTTTGATGTGATCCTCTGTTTACTTGAGCAATGAGGGGGTGTTTCTAGAAAAAGCTTTGTGATGATCAGCTTCAGAATAAATTCAGTTTAAATTTGAAGATATCAGTCTTTGCTTTTGAGATATATTTATCAACATTGCAAAAAAAAAAAACTGGCAGTGGTGTGTTTATAATGAAAATCTTTATATTTATTGAAATCGTATCTTCTGTAATGGCAACATCCTTAGGGAGGGGATGGAAGATAGTACTCATTAGATACTTTTCTTCATTTATGAGCCAGACAGTATATTAGTTTTATCCTATTACCATCTGCCATCCATTTTGTATACAGTATGCCTAAAGAGCTCACGCCATATAAGATTCTAGGAGATAAAGGTAGACCATATTGTATTTATATTTGTAAATACTGTATGCATTAAATAACAAATATTTATATGCCATTAAGAACTGGATAAAGGAAATATAGAGTTAAAACAGACATGTTTCTCTTTCTCAAAGCTGAGGGTGGAAGATAAAGTTTGGCTAGAAGTGTGGTTCGTGTGTGTGTATAGTTGCATTTATCATAACTATGTGAACGTGTCACTTTGATTCATTTTCAATTAATTTTCTCAGTACTACTTGATAAAGTCATAATGAAGCATTCTGTATAAATGAATTGATTTAAGATTGCACTGTTGAAGTGCCCAAGTTATAGATGCAGTGATACAAGAGATGCTTTGGGGAAACTTACATTTAGTCAATTTTTGAACATAAAGAATTTAAAATTATTCATTGTGAAATTACATATTACACAATAATCACAGGGATAGACTTTGCCAACTCTGTGGCAAGCATCAGTTTTGAAATGAAATCAACAGAATTACTTAATCGTTGAAGTTTGATATTTTCGGTCATACCTAGAAACATTAATTTTTTAGCATAAAATATGTGCCTAAAGTAAAATCTACTTCAAGGAAAACATTTTAAGTGACATGAGGGAAAAGTGAACCCTAATCAGGCATTCGAGTATATATACATACATTCCTATCTACTTGTTAATTTATTATTTAAGTAGTTTATTTATTTATTAAAGAAAATAAAATGTACTGGTCTATTGAAAGGAGCAGTTAATGCTTAGATTTTCAAAAAAACTTTTAGACCAGTTTTGCACAGTTATGTCTTGTAATTTGAATAACTAATTTTAGGATAACAAAGTGCAATATACAAGCATTTTCAAATTCCTATTAACTTGTTTAGTGAAATTCCACGCTGTTTCTAATTTTATTTTACTTTACAATTCTTTTTTTTTTTTTTTTTTTTTTTTTTTTTTTTTTTTTTTTTTTTTTTTTTTTGTCTCTGAGACAGGGTCTAAGTTAAGGCTGGCCTTGAGCTCAGTTTTGTAGCTCAGACTGGTCTCAAACTTGCACCAATCTTCCTGCCTCATGTGATTTTTAAAAAATTATTGTATACTTGTTTAAAAGAGTCTGTACTGACTCAGAACAACTCATATTCAGTTGGAAAGTAAAAATTTAGTTTGAGATTTTGAAAATAGAAACCTTAGTATGAAATATTGACTGATAAATTTGTATGAATTTCACTAGAGAGGCAGGGATGAAGTAATTTTAACAGAAATGATTATAATAAGGCTATAATTAGAAACAGCGTAAAATTTCACTAAACAAGTTAATAGGAATTTGAAAATGCTTGCATATTGCACTTTGTCATCTTCAAATTAGTTATTCAAATTACAAGACATAACTGTGCAAAATTGGTCTAAAAGTTTTTTTGAAAATTTAAGCATTAACTGCTCCTTTCAATAGACCAGTAGATTTTATTTTCTTTAATTTAATAAGTGAATCAGGGGGTGCTGCTACAGTGTGATAGTAAGCTGTGGGTGTGCACCTGTGTGCCTGTTCATATGAGCGTGCATGTGTACAGGTAATCACACTCAAGGAAATTGAGGAAAAATGGGCCCAAAACTCACATTTTGCAAGCATCTGTGGCGTATCACCATATAATTACTGCTAGACTGGCATGTCAGCTCAGTCATGTAAAATTAGACCCCTCTGAGCTTGAGGAACATGACACTTTATCCTTTTCAAATGTCTCAAGTCCATTTTCACTCCCTGAAAACAATCTCTGAAGGAAAGTAATATATATATATATATATATATATATATATATATATATATATATATAGCATACATAATGTTTAGAGTGAAATTTATACTGTACATATAAACTAGATCTACTAACTGATTGCAGAAGTACTATCTGTTTCTTTAAGTCTCTTTATCTCTGCCTGGACCTTATTATAATCATCCTACTATATAAGTTGTGTTATAAATGAACTGTTGGAAATAGTGGCAATAGTAGCAATATTTTGTGCGGTAAAATTGACTTCTAATGCCTTCCATAAGATGTGATGGAAATCTGCAGTGAATGCTTAAAAAAGGACATGTTCCTTTTATTTTATTATTATTATTATTATTATTATTATTATTATTATTATTATTATTTTATTTTATTTTTTCTGTCTTTTTGAGACAGGGTCTCATTATGCAGCTCAGGCCGGCCTTGAGCTCACTTTTGTAGCCCAGGCTGGTCTCGAACTCGCACGGATCCTCCTGCCTCAGCCTCCCAAGTGCTGGGATTACAGGCGTGCGCCACCACACCCAGCTGACATGTTCCTTTTAATCTCCGCAAAATATCCCCCCTCAACTTGAGTAACTTATCACATCATTCTTGTCACATTTAAAATCATTTATTTAGTTATAGGCTGGCCGGATAGCTCAGTGGACTAAAGTACCTACTTAGGCAAGTGAAGAGACTGAGGTTCAATCAAATAGGAGGATCACTATCAGTCAGAGCTGTGTAGTGAGACCCTGTATGAGAGAAAATAATGATAATAATAATATATATAATATAAAATTATATATATATATATATATATTTATTTATTTACTTACTTACTTACTTATTTAGCTAGTGAGTTAGTACAGGGTCTCATTAGACAGCTGAGACCTGTAGTGATCCTTCTGTTTCAGCGCCCCCAGCACTGGAATTGCAGGCATGCACTACCGTGTCCTGTTTTGGTGGCCAACTTAATGCCAGGCCAGTGTGGCATGGGGTATCAGGGATCAATTCTGAGACCTTGTGCTTTCCAGTCAGGTGTTTAGACCACCGAGGTATCTCCCTGGTCCATTCCTGTCACTTCTTGACACAGTTGGCAAAGTGTTTTGTAACATCGTTCATGGGGTATGATGAAGGGTACAGTGTATACTGCCACTGAGTGCCAACCAAGAAAAAGGCAGACTCATAAAACCTTTGTGGTGTGTCCTTATCCACATGACCACTGGGCCCAGCACTGTGTGACTTCTGGATGCTCCCCAAAATAATTATGGAATCTAAACGCCTTCACAGGACCAATGTTTGACTCAGGAAAAACTTTGTAGCCGAAGATACTCACGAAAGATGACTTCCAGAATGGCTTCAGAAAGTAGCAAGAGTCCTAGGATAAGTGTGTTTGGACTGAGTGGAAAAAAAGTGAAGGGACTGAGGACAATGTGTCTTTTACTATAATAACTTCTTTAAAAAAAACTTAAACATTCACCACTGTATTCAACCACACCTCATATCAGCTGATACTGTAAACACATTCTACCCTTAGCTAAAGACAAATTTTCAGACCCCATTCAAACACGACCACACTAAATTAGAGCTAGGACCACAAATTAGACCACAAATCTTCCTAAAATTGGTTAGAGGACACCTATCTTGGTGTGATCTATGCTTTCTATAGATTCCACAATGGAAATTGTTGGAGACCTGAATAGTTTTGGGCAGGAGGAAGTTTAAATTGGTATTTTCAAGGTAGAACAATAGAGGCTGTGAAACAGCTTCTACAGTAAATAAAGAAAAATTTTCTTCCACAAGGAAACAGTCTTTACTGATCTACTATTTTAAATAAAATTTTTGAAATAAAATGTTCTGTTTAATGTTCAGAGCCATAGTAGAGAGCACAGAGAGATATTAATCTATTTTTAATAAAAATGCTATAATCATGATATTTCTACTTATTAGCACAAAGTAAAACTGAAGGTGACCAAACTTAACCTTGTCCTTTGAGAAACTGGCAGATGGTGGGGTATGGCTTCCTCTTGGAGAGCCAAAGCCTCTTTTTCTCAGTTTACCTCTTCTAAAAGCAGGAGTAAAAATTTTGTGTGTAGTTAAGAAGTACAACTCCTTTGTCTCTCTACTTTGTGCCCTTGGAGCTCTCTCCAAAGCTCACTTTCCAGTGAAATTCATAATATGGGGACTACTCTAAAATAATGGAGACCACTTCTCTTATGGCCCAAGTCCTCACTGACCTTGAAGGGCTAGGGCCAAAACATTGGCTATCCTTGTAGCCCTTCTTTTTCTCTAATTTTTTGGTCTCTAAACTGAAGTTGTTAACTCTCCAGAAGAAAAGCTTAGTGATATTATTACTCTATAATACAGGTACTTGAGTTTAACATCATTGTCTTTCTGAATATCAAATACCTTAGGTGACTGTCCTGCTAACATGTTTTGAAATTGCCTTATTGCTATTTCTTATTAAAAGTAATAAAATTCAAAATAAAAAATAAAATAATGGAGACATAGAAGTAGTTGGAAACATTTCAACCCACCTTCTTTATACTTCCTCAGAGGCAACCTGGAGGATGGAAGCCAATTCTCTAACAATATTTTATTGCCTTGAACTAGTCTATTTTTCATAATCATAGTGAAATACATGAAGAAAATAAGTATATTTAGTTCACATTCCTAGAAGTTCTGTACCATTCCACTAGCATCTTCTGAGCTTCAGTGAAGACCTCTATTTGCTGGCATTACAACTGCAGCATGTGGGAGAGGAAGAGATGGTAGCTTCATACAGGAAGCCTGAAACTGAGGCTGAGGTTGGGCTCCTTCTTATGAAACCTTTTTCATTTGACGACTCTGTAGTGACCTAAGGGCTTTTTGCTGGGCCCCATCCCTTAGAGGTCTAACTACCTTCCATCCCATTACCCTAGCACTCATGCTTCCAGCACATTAACCTTCTGGGGACAAGGTCAAATCACATTCAAAACATAGTATACTTTTTTTCATTTCCTGTATTGTCCCCACTACCTTTGCCAATTCCTAGGGTCAAATAAATTCCAATGAACAAGTTGTACTGAAGACTTCAGGTCAGATTCTGCTTTGGAGGAATTTGAAGTAATTTAGGAAGTGTGTCTTATGTGTTCCATAACTTTTCATCACCTATTTGGACACATTTATCATCAATTTAATTTTTTGCATTATGACCAAGAGGTCTTCATCTCCATGATTTATGATCCCACTGTTTAGTTATTTCCCTGCTCTTACTTTCACCCTATTATTTCAAATCGGATAGTATTGTACTTATTTTATTTTTATTTAGTTTCCTTGTGTAGGCTGAATTCTTCTGAGTAAAAGGACCTTTAAGCATGTGTTCAAGTGGCATCAATGAGCTATATTGTTTATGTCATTTGATATATCACTGTGGTATTTTATCAAGTCTTAAAACAGTGAGTCCACTGGGAGGATTTTGGCTTCTCTCCAACTCTGATCGAAGAGGCTCATGCCAATGTTACTGACAAATCCTGAATCTGCCCTGCCAAATCCCTTCAGCAAAAAAGAAACCCCCAAATGTAAGAATCAGTGGAAACCTGGAGAACATAACATAATCCATGATTAAAGAAGTATCATTGTGTGAGTTCATGTTTATTCAAGAAAATCTTGTAGAGTACCTGACACAAGAACAAATACAACTATAAACTTGGCTAAGGGATGGTTTATGCACAACTAGAATTTCTGTGCTTTATAAATAGTTTCTTTTATGACATTATTTACAAATATTCTTTGCAAATACAATTTCCTTTTATTATTTCCCTTTTAAGTGAATGCTCCTTGGTGTATGGGAACCATTTGTATATATATATTTTTAAATCTCTGTCACCTAATGTTTTTCTTAGAGATTCAATAATCAAGTGTGGAAATAAACATGAAACACCTAACTACTTTTGTCAGGTCTTTATTTTTTTAAGTTTTTTAAAATAATTTTTATTTTATTTTATTTATTTTTTCTTGTTTCAGAATCTTTGTTTATTTATTCACTCATTTTTATGGCCAGCTCAGCCCGCAGGCGGGCTCAACATGTGGTGCTGGGGATCGAACCGCGGTCCCTGAAGCCGCCCAAGCTTTCCCAAGCAGGCTTTTTAGACCACTAAGCCATCCCGCCAGGCCCTTGTCAGGTCTTTAAAGAGCACCGCTTACTCAGAAAATTCTGCTTATACTTGGATGAGTGATGTAAAAGTGAAATAAGAACAGTATTAGATGGTACTGTGAATGGAAGATAATTCATGAATGATATACTTTTCCCCAATTGTTTTTATTTTAAAGAATAAAAACAAATGGCAGAAACAACGACAACATTTTTGCACCAACTTTCACTCCAACTAAGAAGAGGGTTATCTTTTTTTTACTAAGAACTAGAACTTAGTTTTTTTCTGTTTAAATTAAGATTTATTCTTAGTATAAAATGTATAGCTGTAGCATCTAATGTCTGTTCTAACAATAAAAAAAATTATTGAAATTGGAAGTCAAGCATTTAAAATAGTTTCTACAACTGTTGCATGCTACAGTTAGATGGAACAACAAACAATTCCTGATGTGGCCTCACTCAGATCACTGGAACCAAGCCACATTTTGTTGCCTTAAAGGTGCCTGTTGCAATTTAGTGTGCACTTTCAGCTGACAGCCTGCAGTCTAGAAGAAAACTTTATCCTGTCTGCCTTCTCACTGCTATTCCAAGATACAGGAAACCATAGTGTTTGTTCTTAGGAAGTTTGACTGCACAGATAAATTCTTCTTACACAAAATGCTTAACTGTGAGATTTTAGCTGCTTTTTCAGCAATCAGAGAAGCCAAGATAGAATTTAGGTAGTCTGTATTTTGGAAAGTAAGCCTAACAGCATTCTGTGTCGCTAATGTAATAAAGTGCTCAGAATCACAAAGCTTTCCATGTGTAATAGGAATTTTGACTTGGCTTACACAATTATACGTACAAGAAACATACCAGAGAAAGTCTGATGAATTTTTAAGATGACATCAAGAAGGGCTGGCCAGATAGCTCAGCAGATTAAAGCACCTGCTTAGGCAGTTGAAGCGACGGGGATTGGCTCCCCGGCATGCTGCCAGCCCTTCCCTGGAGCTGGCTGAGACAGTAATTAAGACTGGATGTGGTGGCATGCGCCTGTAGTCACAAAGCTTAGAAGGCTGAAAACAGGAGGATCACTATGAATCTGATCTGTATAGCAAAACACCATAGACCCTGTACTAAATACATTAAAAAAGATGCCATCACATGTAACTGTATGAATCTAAGATATCACTGGGCCATTTTCCTTCTGGCTACTCCCTCTTTCTGGCATGAAGGCGTTCTATCCACAATCATCAGTAGAAACAATGAAGACTCTGTAGGTTTAGTGGAGCTTCTTTAAACTTACATAGTAATCAGGCTACCCTGTATATTCAGATGTACCCACTCCTTTCTCTGAATAGCTTCATTTCTGTAATGGCTTTATCAAGGCCTCCCTATTGCAAACTATTACGACTTGATAAGTCTCTGTCTACTCCTATTAACCCCATCAAAATGGACCTGTTCTTACCTTTTGCATTGACTGTCACTGGACTGAATCTATAATACAGCTCTTATAGCCTTCATGTTAATTAAAAGGTTAGATTTTGTGATGAAACCCACAATTCAGAAAGATCAGGATACCTCTTTTTGGAAGAACTATGAAGTCAAATGGTAACAAAAATCTGTCTTGATAAAAGCCATTTAAAAATATATTCAGTATGTGTCAGAGAATTAAATTATACTCATCTGGAAAAATGTACATCAAAAAATGCCCTAAACAGCAAACCACATCTATAAGGCTCCTTTCAGCAAACAATGAAAAGTTGGATGCACCAACGGGTAGGTCAAGCTCTCTTTTGATTAAAAAGTGGATTTTAGAAGAGGAAATATCAAGCACTTTTAATCTTTGGTTCTTTTCATAAAGTGGGAACAGGAGATAGCTTCACATCCTAAGTACTTCAAGCAGGAAAAAATCATTTTCAGCAGCCTGGGAGTGGCTTTGAATGAGAGCATATTTCCATGTAGGAATGATCTATGGACCAGGGATTACACCCTTTTGCTCACACAAGGACTGATTGCATGATCCACAGCTGGAGTTAATCCAGATTTCTGTTTAATTAAATAGGAGCCATTACTCTATCACATTAAATCAAAGTCCAAGAAGATGACACAGAGGTGAAATAGAAAAAGTAAATTTTGAATCCTTAGTTTATTATTAATGAAAGGATAAAAAATTCTAGGAACAGGTAGCTTTCTTTGTGAGAAAAGAGTATAAGTATAAGTGATGCATCTATGGTTATTTCAGTTTCCCATGAGAATCATCCTTCACAAACATATATTTTTGTGGGCCAAGTGGTTTGGTAGATAAACCAAAACAAGTCAATGAAACAATTCTTCTACATGAGGAAAATATACTAAGTGCTCCCTGTGGAAATGATATTACAGATAACATTATATGAAACCTAGCCAAAATTAAAGTTAGCTAAAAACAGTACTGCAAGGCAGAGCTAACAAAGTTTAATTTGATGAATCACCATGTTTATTATTCTTACTATTCAGAGCTGAAGTGTTTATTGAAACCAGTACTTGAACAGTTATGTTTCCACTGGAACTGAAACTAACAAAAGTCTTTGTTAAAAGGATGAAATCATCACTTTAGGAACTACTCATAAGTTATCACCATTAACTAGAACATACTATGTGTCTGTTTCTCTGTGTATATATGCATATATACATCAAACAGAAGTGCCTCTCAACAAGACTTCCCTATCAACTATCTTCTCACTGAGTTAAAGCTTCCACTGGAAGAAAGAGAATAAATTTTCAGCTAGTGCAATACGTCTAAAAGTCTCTTTAGCCCTTTACTCTCCATGAGAAGAAAGAGTAGTTCCTTTAGTGATGATTTCAATATAGGCACCTACTCTTTTAGCAAACTCTACAAAACGCCCTCAGAATGGATGGTCACTTCTAAGAATTTCTTGTTTGCTCAGTGCTACAGCTCATAGCTTTATTTTCCAAGATAAATCTGGGTTGAGAGATATATTTTAGTGCTTGGAACACTGTAAGCTTTAGTCTTTGAGTTTTTTTTGTTTTGTTTTGTTTTTTGTGGTACTGAGGATTGAACTCAGGACCCTGTGCTTGCCAGGCAAGTACTTATTCTACTGCGTTATTTCCCTGACCCCTAGTCTTTGAGTTTTACGCTAAAAAGTCTGTGGTAATTCTATTGAGATCTTCTCCTTTGCCTCTCAGCACTTTTCAGATTCTTCTTTCATATCGGAATTGTGAAATTTGAGCTGTAATGTGCCAAGGAAAGGTTCTTTACTGATTGTTGCTAGCCAGATTAATGTCTCATTAATCTGTATGTTAAGTTTTTTTGTTTGTTTGTTTGTTTTGTTTTTTTACCTTATGTGGAAAACCTGCAGCCATTAATCCAGTGAACAGGGTTTTATGCCGTTTGTGATATCTTTTGATGTTTTACTAATTCCAATTAATCTTATATTAACCTTTGTAGCATCTAAGAGCTGTTAGATGCATTTCTGCTATTTTCTTTTTTTCAAAGATGTATTTCATTAATTTGCCACTGATATCCATTGGCCCTTACACTGGACACTTTCATCAACTGACCCTGTGCACTGCCTATACTTTCAATTAAATTTTTAATTTGCTGAATTTCTTGATGGAGCTATTTTCAGGCTATAGTCATTTTCTATGCATGCTCTGCATGCTTTGTATCATTTTTTATGTCTTCTACTTTCTTATTAGTGTCTTTTATTTTTATTTATTTTTATTTTTAGAACTTCAGTTTTTTTTCTGCCCCCCTGGGTGAGGCTGCCTTAAGGGCAGGTATCATGCTCCATGTGGGGGTGGGGATCAAATCGCAGTCCATGGCACCTGAAAGAGTTTGCTGAATCATATGCTTGAACCAACTGAGCTACCTGGCAACCTGGAAAGTCCCCTAATTTTTTTTTTTTTTCATTTTTAAAGAATACAAAATAGTAATAGAAAAAAAACTGCATTAAAATGATACAAGATTTTATTAAACAAAATTCAACATTAGTTGCTGTGTTAGTTGTTGAGATTACCAGATACAAACCTGTAAGATTTGTTTAAGGAAAAAAAACAAAGCAATAACAATAACAAAGAAACTATAAGAAAGTTAAAAGAAGACAAAAATAAAGAAAAAAAAGGCATTAACTTGCTCCTTTCAAAAGACAAGCAGAAATCAACAATAAAATTATCCAAACTATTCTGCATATATATCTAAACATGTTTTCCCCTTCTTTAATTTCTCCTTTTCCTCATCACACTTTTTTTCCCATTGCACAATTTCTTTCCAGTTCACAGTATTTGTTGTACTTTTTAGATTTTACTTGCTCTTTAAGGTACTAACACTAGAGAGATAATACAGTGTTTGCATATGTCAATGTGATTTGTTTCACTTACCAATATAGTCTCTTGCTGCATCCACTTACCTACAAATGCCTTGAATTTATCTTGTTTATAGCTGAATAATACTCCATTGTGTAAAAATATCACGTC
Source organism: Myocastor coypus (assembly GCA_004027025.1). NCBI lineage: Eukaryota > Metazoa > Chordata > Mammalia > Rodentia > Myocastoridae > Myocastor > Myocastor coypus. Next base: position 26,140 of record PVJA010009736.1, read on the forward strand.
TTTGTTTGTGATCCAGTCCTCAGTTGATCGGCACCTGGGTTGTTTGCAAGATATATTATGACAAATTGCACTATTTTAAACATGGGCGCTTATATATGGTTGTGATACAATGACTTCTGTTCTTTTGGAAAAATATCTAGGAAGTAAATAGCTAGTGTGGATGGGATCTCCAATCATAGATTTTTGAGAAACACACAAACTGATTTCCTTAATGACTATACCAAGCTTACACTCCCTGCAACAGTTGAGAATGGTTCCTTTTTCATTGACAGCCTCTCCAACATTTGTTATTGGCTGACTTTTCATTATAGCCATTCTTTCTGGCATAAGATGATATCTCAGTGTTGTTTTAATTTGCATCTCTTGAATGAGCAATGTTGTTGAACATTTCTTTGTATGTTTATTTGCCATTTGTAGCTCATTTGTGAACTGAATATTTGTCTCAGATGCCCATTTTTGGATTGGGTCTGAATTTTGGTAGCCTGATTTTTAAAAATTCTTTATATGTTATAGATAAGGGTCCTTCGTCTGGTGGACAGTCTGCTATAATTGTTTCCCATGGGTTCTTCATGGGTTATCTGTTTACTCTATTGATTTCTTTTGACACATAGAAGTTGTTCTAAAAGATGAGATCAAGATCCCAATTGTTGATTCTTTAAAGTATTTCCCTTGCAGTTTGATTTTGTTTATGAACTCTTAATTCATTAAGGTTTCTACCTACTTCCTCTTTCAGAAAATTTAGTGTTTCAGTTTTAATATTTTAATCTTTGATACATTTTGATTCTAGCTTTGTGCATTGTGATAGGCATGAGTCTATTTTAAGCCTTTGGCATGTGGAAATCAGTTTTTATAGCACCATTTAGTAAAGAGGTATCTTCCTTCCAGTGAATATGTCTGGCCCCTTTGGCAAAGATAATGTGGCTAAGGGCTAGCAAGATAGCTCAGTGGACTGAATGCTTGCTTACACAAGTGCAGGAAATGGGTTTGATTCCTGTCAGTACATGTTGAGCCAACCTCACCACCAGGCCCACTGAGCTGGTCACTGAGACCAGGCAAGGTATTACATATCTGTTATCCCAGCACTGGGAAGGATGAAAATAGGAGAATCACCAGGAGTCTGAGCTGCACAGTGAGACCCTGTACTCAATGTTTTAAAAAGAGAGAGAATGGTGGCTAAGTGTGCTTACAGTTGTGTGCATCCTTTCTAATCTGTTCCATTGATTGTCAGGTCACTTTGTTTTGTTTTTCACCTGTGCCATGCTCATTTTATCACAGTAGTTTTGTAGTATAATTTCAAGTCAGGGATTGGGATGCTTGCTGCCTTTCCTTTGTTACTCAGAATTGTTTTTGTTATTCCAGGTGTCTTCTGGTTCCACATTAATTTTAGGAATTGTTTTTCTAGGTCTAAGAGGTATCCTAATGGTATTTTAGTTGGGATTACATTGAATCTGTATAACAATTTTGTGATTATAGCCATTTTTACCACGTTTTTTCTTATTCCAGGAATAAGGAATAGCTTTCCATTTTCTGAAATCTCTTTTATTTTTATTTTATTTTATTTTATTTTATTTTTTTGGCCAGCCTAGCCAACCCTGGTGGTGGAGCTGGTGCATAATGTGGTGCCGGGTATCGAACTGTGGTCCCTGAGGTTGCCTAAGCTTTCCTAAGCAGGTGCTTTAGACCGCTGAACCATCTTGCCAGCCCTTCCTAAAATCTTCTTGAATCTCTCTTTTTTTAAAAAAAAAAAAAAAGAATGGTATAATTTTCACTGCATAAATCTTTTACTTCCTTTGTAAGATTGATTCCTAATTATTTCATTTTTTGAGTGTTATTATAAAAGTTGTGGTTTCCATAATTTCTCTTTTGGTGTGTTTGTTTTTTGTGTACAGAAATGACACTAGTTTTTGAGCATTGACTTTGTATTTTGCTGTGTTACTGAATTTGGTTATTAAATCTACAATTCTCTTAGTGGACTTTTTGGGGTCTTCTACGTAGAGTATCATGTCATCTGCAAATGATAATTTTACTTCTTTTCCAGTCCTTATTCCTTTTCTTTCTTTTTCTTGTTTAATTGATTTGCTAATGTTTCCAGAACTACATTGAAGAGAGGCAGTGACAGTGGATGTTCTTGTCTTGTTCTGATATTAAGCTGAAAGCTTTCAATTCTTGTCCATAAAGTATGATATTGGCTGTCGGTTTGTTGTAGATGCTTTTTATCAAGTTGAGGTAAAGACAGTCTATTCTAATTCTGTTTAGTGTTTTTAACATGAATGAGTGTTCGACTTTGTCAAAAGCTTTTTCCTCATCTATTGAGGTGATCATATGCTTTTTTTTTATATTTGGCTCCTTTGATGTGCTGTTTTAGCTGTATAGTTTTGTACATATGAAACCATCCTTGTATTCCTGAGAAGAATCCACCTTGGTCAGAATGATTTGCTGTGCTCTGCTTGCTATTATTTTGTTGAGGAATTTTGAATCTATGTTCAAGGAAGATTGGCCTGTAGTTCTCTTTTATGTTTGGGTCCTTCTCTGTCTTTGGTATCAGAGTAATACTTGCCTTCCGGAATAAGTTTGAGAGAATTGCTTCCATTTCATTTTTACTGGGTAGTTTTATAAGACTTGGCATTAGGTTGTCCCTAAATTTATTGTAGAATTCAGCTGTGAATCCATTCAGGACTGGGGCTTTCTTTGTTGGCTGTTTTTTAAATTAAATTTTCAAATTAATTGGCTGATATTGGGTTATTCAGATTTTTATATCTTCTTGATTTAGCTTTAGCACTTTATATGTATCTTGCAAACTGTTCATTTCTTCTGCAATCTGTGAGACTAAAGGTTTTGGAAATAATTATTGATAAACTTCTGAATTTCTATAGGGTCTGTAGTGATTTGATCCTTTTCATTTTTCACTGAATCAATTTGAATTATTTCTGTTTTTAAATGATGTTTGCTAGGATTTTATCAATTTTACTTATTCTTTCTAAGAACCAACTGTTCTACTCATTAATTGTTTGTATTGTTTTCTTCATCTCCACTGCAATTTTTTTTTCTTTTTGAGACAAGGTCTCTCTATGTGGTTCAGGCTGACCTTAAGCTCACGGTTATAGCCCAGGCTGGTCGTTAACTCATGTCGATCTTTCTGCCTCAGCCTCCCAACTGATGAGATTACAGATGTGTGCCACAATGCCTGGCTTATTTCTGTTCTCATCTTTATAATTTCCTGCCGTTTTTGGGCTTCGGGTTTGACTTGCTTTTCATTTTCTAAGAGTTTGACTTCCAGCATAATATTGTTTGGGCTCATGCTGTTTTCCTGATGTGGGAATCTGTCACTCTAAATTTCCCTTATAAGACAGCTTTCATTGTATCTACAGGTTCCAGTAACTTGTATCTGCTTTTTTTTTATGTTGTCAGCATTGTTTTATTTCTTTAATTTTGTCCGTGACTTATTGATTATTAAGGAGGATATTATTTAGTTTCCGCGTGTTTATAGAGTTTTTCCTGTTTCTTTTGTCAATAATTTCCTGCTACATTACACTATGGCAGATAATATTCCATAAAATAATTTTAGTTCCTTTACATTTACTTAAGCATGTTCTATGTGTTGACACATGATATATTTTGGAGAATGTTCCATGCACATCTGAGAAAAATGTGTATTCTGATGTGGTTGAGTGGAACACTAATGGTCTACTGAACTTGTTTCTTCACAAGTTCAGTTTAGTGCTGTTATTTCTTGCCTCATTTTTTGCATAGTTGATCCATCTCTTTGTGTCGGTGGGGTATTAAAAATCCCCAAAAGTAATTATATTATTTATAATTTCCTTTCATGTTCACTAGCTGTAATGCTACCTTTAAGGTCTGAAATTCTATCTTCTCTCTCATACATGTGGTTCCATTCAATGGAATTCTTAATGTCCTGGATATCAGATTTAAACTGTTTCATGCATTTTAATTCTTTCCCATATAATTCATTCAGTGTTTCCATCATTTATCTATTTTCTTCTTTCCTTTTTAATCTGTGTTTTCCTTAAATATATCAAGCAGTTCTTTCACGATTGTTGTCTTTTCCTTTTTTACTGGAGAGATAATTCTGGTCTGATTTCCTCCATAGCCTGATGAAGTTATCTCTTCATTTTAACTGCTATCATCTCACAAATTTCAAGTGTGTAACTCCTAAGTTTTTTTTACGACCTTTTCTTCTGGACTTGTTTTGGGGGGACTAGAGGCAAGATTATCTTTTGTCCCTTCCTTTTGTCGATTTTGCAGTGATCATCAGTGGACAGGGCGCAGGTCAGCAAGGTTCTCCACAGTGTGTGAGGACAGGGTAGGCTCACCAAAGGCCCCGTGCTGTGGGATTCCAGGCGTTTTTTACCTCATAAGGAGTGGGAACAGACTGGAGTTCAAGAAGGATCCAGTGATGATGGGTGCAGGCCAAAGTTGTGCAATGTTCTGTTGAGGTGGATTGGCACAGGGCAGGGCTCTGCAAGTCTCCTGAAGGCCACCACAGTAGTCAGGGCTTTCTGGTGGTCTTGAGAATGAAATTCCAGTAGAAACCTTGGGGATGAGGCTAGGGCTGTGGAGTCTCCCTTACAACCTTCAGGGCATTTGGAGGTGGTTGAAATTTTCAAACTCTGGTGAGAGATACAGGTTAGCCTATCATGTCTCTCTGGCAGTCTTCAGGCCAGGCAGGGTAGCAGAACTCAGCAAACTCCTGAAATAAGTGTTCTAGGTCTTCACACTGAGCAATGTTATCCTGTGTAGTCCTTGCTCACTATCAGATACGTCTCTTCCCCAAAGGGTTGTGTAACATTTTGTATTTCATCTCACCGGTCTTGTCCATCCTGACAAAGACAAAAAGATGACATCATTTCACAGGTTCTTGAATTCTTGAAGTGACCCATCAATAGCCAGGTCTCCTGTGGAAGACCCAACTCACAGGTGCAGACTGCCTGGACTGAGAATTCCAAGACACAAGTACTCCAGAGTGTGGAACATCTGGTGTGCCAGGGCTGGAGGTGGGGCCTATGGGCTATTAGTGTCTTATTTAAACTCCTTGATAATTTTCTTTAATTAGATTAATATCTAGTTGCTTATATCTTTTTTTTTTTTCTTCTTTCTGTATTTAGGACAGGGTCTATAGGGTATTTTATTCTCTTTAATAAAAGAAAGATGCAAACTATCTTTTTCCACAAACTAAAGAAAAGACATGAAAAACAGCCCCAACTTCAGGAGTGAATGTGTAGAAGTTTCCATATTATTTCTTTGAAGTTTGAGTTTGCTAAGAACAGAGCTGGATACAAAGAAGTGAGAATAAATGGCTTATTTTGGAGATTACAACGCAGCAGTATAGGAGCAGATAGATAAGCTTGGGATGGTAAAACATTTCAAGCTGCATGAATGATCAAGCAAATATCCACCGTGAACAACTGGGTCTCACTTCTGTTGGACAACTCAGAAAGGCAGTGTAGTACAAGAGCTTCAGAAGTATTCCGGTCATAAAACAGGTTGACACATTTTACACCACTTAATGTCACTGATTTGTTGAATTCTGCTTGGAATTAAGAAAGATTAAATTCTTTCTTTTTTTTTTTTTTTTGTCTTTTTTTGAGACAGGGTCTTGCTATGCAGTTGAGGCTGGCCTTGAGCTCACTTTTGTAGCCCAGGCTGGTCTCGAACTTGCACCAATCCTCCTGCCTCAGCCTCCCGAGTGCTGGGATTACAGGTGTGAGCCACCACGCCCGGCTCGAGAAAGATTAATTTCTAGTTTCCTCAGCCTTCACTGGAGGAGCCGCTTGAGCTCCTAGAATGCCTGCAGGCAAAGGGGTCAGAACTGAGAGCTGGCAGCTGGGCAGGGCGTGTACAGTGGAAGAAGGGCTGGGAGGAATATAGATGGGCCTTGGAGGAGGGTTTCTAGGCTCCAAATTTGCCTGCCTCTTGTACTCCTGTAAATGGATGGATGAGATTCTATAGTTTAAAAAATTAAGGCCTGATTTTAAAAACTAGGGTGGAGATCACAAAAATGTATATGAAAATTTTTATAAATGATTATTTCTGGAAAAAAATTAAAATGGTGCATTAAAATACAGTACACATATTTTATATATTTTATGCTAAAATAATAAATACTGCCTTATTATAGATTCTATGCCATGCTGTTTTATCTTAGCATGGGATCTCCCACCCCAGTGCTGAGTGCATGTTAATTTTATGACCTGGGAATTACATCTTCTTTTGAGACTCCCTTCATGCCTTGGAGATCTGCTTTCTAACTCTTAACCTTTTCTTCTTAAATCCATGGGTGTCTACATTTGTCTCTTACCTTCCTAGAATTATCTCAGTGAAGACCAGCATCCATTTTTTAGCTTCATATATGTTTTAACTATGCTATAGAACTATTTTATGATGAACAATACTTTCTCTTATTTGGTTTCATTTTTTTCATATATAATCATAAAATTGTCTTTTTCTTTACTCTTACTTTATACCATTTTTTTCTGCTCCAAATTCCAGTTTTGTTTTATAATTATGCAAAATTAGTTTTGATTTCTTTAATGCCTTCAGTTAAGTTGTTTTTTTTTTTTGTCTTTTTTTGAGACAGAGTCAAAAATAAAATAAAATAAAATAAAATAAAATAAAAGAGACAGGGTCTTGCTATGCAGTTGAGGCTGGTCCTGAGCTCACTTTTGTAGCCCAGGCTGGTCTCGAACTCGCACCAACCCTCCTGCCTCAGCCTCCCGAGTTCTGGGATTACAGGCGTGCGCCACCACACCCGGCTCCTTCAGTTAAGTTTTACTAAGGATAAATTACTATGAATTTAAAGCAGGCAAATAAAGTCTTTCCTTCATAAAATGCAGCATCTATTGACAGGAAAACCACTGAGAAAAAAATCACTCAAATTAATCTATATTTTAAAAACTGCTATGAGCACTGTAATACATGAAACTAAATTATAATCTAACCATGCTGAGTGCGTGTGTGTGTGTGTGTGTGTGTGTGCGTGGGCTCGTGTGTACACAAATGTGTGTGTATGAGTGTATGAAAGTGAGAGAGGGAATCTTTGGAAAGTATCCCTGACATCTGAGCTGAGAGCTGAAGGATGAGCTCAATTGAATATTTTCCCAGGTAAAATGCTATGTTCAACAGAACAAGTATGTGCTTAGATTTTGCAGAGTCGCAGGGAGTGCCCTGTTGACAACTGAAAGACCAAAATGATGGGAGGAAAAGGGGAGGCATAATATAAGTTCAAGAGTAAGCAGGATGTTTTGGACAACTGTCCTGTGGACTTCTGCTGATCTATGGAAAGGAGCTGTTAATCCTTATCTTCTTTTATCAATTCTGTTTCCTTTTTATCCTTTCTTTCTTTCTTTCTTTCTTCTTTTTTTTTTTTTTTTTTGATACATTTATGACAGGGGATACAGGGTCTACAGTGTCTCACTATGTAGATCAGACTCAGTGATTCTTCTGTTTTCAGCCTCCCAAAGTGCTGGGCACACACCACCACACCCAGTCTCAATTGCCCTCTCAGCATTCACCGGGGGCAGAGCTGGCACGGTAGGCCAAGGATCAAACCCCACTGCACTCTGCCAAAGCGGTGCTTTAGTCCACTGAGCTATTAGCTATTAGCTATTTCATTCTTACTTTCCTACATTTGTTTTTCTTCCAATTTTGCATGCAAATATCTAGTAATAAGAACTAATTTGAAGACAAGACTGTACAATATGACAAATACTATGGAATTCATATTAGTTTTTTTAGTGAAATTCTGTATCATTTGGAATTTGCTTCAATACTATTTCGTACTCTAAAAAAAGTTCAATGGGAAGGCAGGGGGGACTAAACTAGATTGAAAGCTAAGGATTATGGTCTTTATTTAAAGAACAGGGAGAAGACATTAATTTTTCTTCAAAAAAGGAGTGCTTTGATAGGACTTCCATTGTAAAATGATGAAAACAGGGAGAATCACTGGGAGACTAGTGTAGTGATGCACTTGAGATGATGGCATTTTAGGCTAGCCTGGTAGATGAGATAGAATGACAGAGACATGTTCAGCAAATAGGAGATTATTTTCACGGAAGTAAAGACATCATTTTCAATACTGGAACATATGCAATAAAAGGTTTAAGTGGTTGCATACTTGTGTTAATTGACTTTCTGTGGCTATAAATAAAGTACTAGGGAGATAAGACTTAAAGTATAGAAGATTTATTTTGGTTCATGCGTTAAGGTTTCAGTGTTTTGTTAGCAGGCTCCTCCTACCCTGAGATCTATATTGAGACAGACATATCAGGGCTGAAAGGTGTGATCAAGTGTAGATGCTCACCTCATGGAAGCCTAGAAGGAGAGAGGAAATAGACAGACAGACAGACAGACAGATAAACAGACAGACAGGCAGGCAGGCAGGCAGGCAGACAGACAAACAGAGAGACAGACAGACAGACAGACAGAGACAAAGAAGGAGGAGGAGGAAAGGAAGAGGAAAAATGTCTCAGTTACTTTTCTTATTGCTGAGACAAAATATTTAACACCTAAAGTTAAAGGAAGAAAGGCTAATTTGTCTCACAGCTTGTAGAGGTTTAAGTCTTCAGGCAGCTGGCTCTAGGTTCAGGTGGCCTGGCAGAGGGGCATTACAGAGGAGAAAAAACAGATCATGGTGTGGAAGACAGAAGAAGCAAAAGTAACAAGCACCAAATGACAGGCAACCTCAACCTCTCTCTTCTGCCCCTTATGTTCTGGCCAGTCTATCCTATACCTATCTGCATATAGGATAGGTAGCACTAGTAACCAGGGAAAGCCTTTCTGTTATCCCCTGCTGCACTATGCCAAACCAATCTGTGGACTAATTTAGTAATCACACTTGATTCTTGAATCATACACTTAATCACTGCACCAGGTACTCTAGATCAAGCCACCTCTGAAAATACCCACCTATGCCCTCAGGAGGCTTTCAGAGGACATCAGATCTAAGTCATAATAAGGAAGGAGGAGGAGAAACAGCGGAGAGGGTGAGTAAGGGGAAGAGGAACAAGGAGGGGAAGAGGAGAGGGAGAAAATGAGGAAAGAGAAGGGAATGGGACAAAGGAGGAGAGAAAAGGAAGATACACCAACCAAGGAAGAGAAACAAGAGACAAGGTTTCCCAGTATCAGGTCCTCTTGACCCACCCCCTCCAACTAGGCCCCACCACCTCTAAGGGCTCATTCTTCTGTTACTCCATTGATGAATGGGTTAATGCCATCCTAGATCCTTTTCTAAAAGCCAATCAGCTGGCCTGTGGGGCACATTTCAGTTTGATTTCCTTTCATGTGGTCTCCATTCATTACAAACAGATGAGAACATTAAAAAGGTTATTTTCCTTCCTTCATAAAGGAAACGTAGAATACTTTTCTTCTTTCTTCTGCTACTTAAAGAAATGTAATAACCTCTGTTTTTCTATCTCAAATTTTCCTAAAGGTAGAATATAGAAAAAAAATACCCTTACTTTAAATCTTAGGTTGTTGAAAACATAGTGGGCATGTATGTTTCAGATTCCATGTGCTTCAGAACTTCATTTCTATGGGATTCAGAGGCAAGAGAAATGGACTGCCTTGCAGAGGATCATGGGAAGAAGACCTGGCAGAGAAACAGAATTCCAGTTTGATCCCATAGTCTGAATAGGATCCTACTCAATGCAGAAGGAGAAGTAAAACAAGTAGGTAGAGATAATGGATTATACAAGACAAGTGAGAAACAATAATATGCTACATAAAGTGAAGCATCTGGATACACAATGTCAGTAGATGATTCTAGAGTAGCAGATATGAGCAATATCATGGAGGGCTTAGAATATTACATTGAGGAGTCTTAAGTAATGAGAAAATACAGTATTTTTTTCAGCATTTATTCTAATCAGATGTGCATTTTACAGAATTAGTTTGAGAAAAATACTTGCAGGAAAATTGCAAGAGAGTAATGCCTAAATTAAGGAAAATCCATGAAAGACTACTGCAGTTGTGCAAAAAAGATACTTATTTAGTATCTCATGTACCAGAAACTATAATAGACAGTTAATATGTGCAATAAGTGTAGGGTTTAGAGTATTCTGCCTAAATTCAAGTCCTGACTCCTCCACTTACTGCTGGATGACCTTATGCAAATTACTTAACTTCTTTGTCCTCACCTACGTAAGTTTAATAATAAAATATATAGAGAAGATTTTTTTAAAAAACTAAATATATGAATATCTAAAGAACTGGTAATATGATGTTTATTTGTACCTCTTTTATCCAAACAATATCTCCTGAGGTGAGAATCATTAGTCCTACTCTTAAAGTACATGGTGTTCTCTCATTAGACAGCTGCTTGGGAGTAGCTAGAGGCTGGTGAATCTAACTGATTTGTGGCATAGAATCTGTAGGAAGTGAAGTGACTTCTGAAGGGATCTGAATAACAAAAGGGAGAAAGGTTGGCTGTTCAAGCAAGAAAACCTTTTGGCAAACCAACAGGTTCTCCCTTAACTCCAGGCTGATGTACTTCTGTACACAGACTAGTTAGGCATGTGATAGAAACTTCCTCATCTGTCTCTGAGACAGTTTATCGATTTTTCATTTGCACAGTGACCAGAAGTTACATGGTTACAAGACACAGTATATACTCTTACAACAATACAACACAACATTCATTTCACTCAAGCTAACAGTTTGTACAACGCAAATTTATGAACTTAGTGCTATAGAGACTATGTCTGGGTGATCTTAAGAATCATGTCAGTAAGCTCAAGCTACTAACAAGTCTTTATTTTAGGAAAATAGTGCTTGCGAGTTTCAGTCATAGGAAGGTCAGGAGGTTGGTTGGTATTTTTGCATAGGATGATTTTTCATTTGCCCTTAAGAATGTGATGAATGCAATGAATGCTACAGTCACAATTGTCACAAGACCAGCAGAGAGGTTATATTCAAACAGGAATCCATTGAGTAGCTACACGTGGGCAAATGCCCGTAGAAGTTGCCATACTTAGCACCGGTCACCTGTAACCCAGATTCTAACTGGGCTCTAGTTCATGCACATTTAAAAGCTGAAGTTACAAATTTTTCAAGTTAAAGGAAATAGATTCTTGTTTATCAAATTCATAAAGGATTTAATTGTATATTAATGTTTATACGTTATAGTGATAAAAACAGCAGACACGTTAAATGAGACACTAAACTTGGATATTTGAACAGTTATTCATGATCTAGAGATAAAATGATACGCCTCAACATAGCTTCATAATTTTAAAATTATTGTGGAAGGTGTAGATTGTCATAATGTAGATGGTTAGCAGACAGATTACTCTTCCATAAAATACATCTACCTCTACCATAGCCATGCTGAAGTTATACAGCTTTTATTCTACAGCAAAGGGGAACATGAGAAAACATTTAAAAGTACCGGTTAGAACAAACAGTTAAGTGACAGGATGAAATTAAAATTTACCCTGGAAGAAGAAAAATAAGGGAAGGTTTAAATGCTATTAAAGAGGCAGAAACAATAGAATATAGAGATAATTTGCATGTGGAAGCTAAGACAAAATGAGAAGTGGAGGCCTACTTATACATTTCTTGTTTTGAATATGTCAAGTTAAGAATAAAACATTGTTATGGAGGAGACAGAAGTAATCACTCTAGAAGAGACTAGAGCTAGAAAGGTAGATTTAGAACTGCCAATTTGTCTACCTGAATAAAGGTGAGATTTCGCAGAGTGTGTACAGATGTGGAGAAAGAGAAGGTAACCTGCAGAACTGGGTGACAACAGTTAAATGGCAAAGGGAAGAAGAGAAAACCATGCCCAGAGAGGGAGAGAGGAAAAACCAGGGCATATTAATGCCATATAGAACAGGTTGAGAAGATTTTTCAGTGAAGAGTTTTCAATAAGGTCCATGGCAAGAAGAGCAAAGTAAGCCAGGCGTGGTGGCTAATGCCTGTAATCCCAGCACTTGGGAGGCTGAGGCAGGAGGATTGGTGCAAGTTCGAGACCAGCCTGGACTACAAAAGTGAGCTCAAGGCCAGCCTGAACTGCATAGCGAGACCCTGTCTCAAGAAGACAAAAAAAAAAAAAAAAAAAAAAAAAAAAAAAAAAAAAAAAAAAAAAAAAAGAAAAAAAAAAGAGCAAAGTAAAGCAAAGGAAAATAATGCCTAGTGTGTAACATCACTGATTATTAAGTCTATATTGTAATACGTGGAAAGATAGGTAGGGTGCAGTATTCAAGGCATAAATTTTAGGCTACTCTTTTAGGAACTGTAGCTATGAAAATTATGTCCCTCACGGGACCAGGGAGATAGCTCCGTGGCACAAGTGCCTGCCTGGCAAGTGCAGGGTCGTGAGTTTGAACCCTGGTCCCACCAAAAAAAAAGAAAAAGAAAATTACGTCCCTCAGTTAGCTCATATGATGACCTTTATAAAATGATGAGATGTAAGTGTAGTTATTTACTGGTTAAAAGCAGACTAGCAGAGAAGATGTAGAACATGAAAAATGATAAAGAAGTAATTAGTGGAATGAAACAGTTCTGATTTTATTAGTTCTTAGAATGAGTATTTTAAAGTAGCTATTATCTTACATTTGTAATTGTCTGTATGATTTTCTTTCTCTGAAAATGGCATTTACCTATCAAATTCTTCAAAATCATTTTTTATTACAAGTGAAAGTAATGTTTTATTGTCTGAACTCTAGGCAAGGCGTGCTGATGACAAAAGAGTACCATGGAAATTTTTATTCTAACTGAATGAACTATTACGGAAGCACACCCTAGGAGTACTGAGAGACACAGGATTTGGGGTGTAATCACTGAGTATGCACCAACCACAAGTCTCTAAACGACTGTTTACTCATTTGCAAATATATTTAGGATGCTAGATTCTATACAGTGCTAAGAACTGGGAAACAATAGTGAGCAAAACAGGGCTGGCCTGGCCCCTTAATCTGATCCTTGAGATAAACATTAAGGAAGAAATGTTTGCAAAATATGCCTACATGAGAAAGTTAGTTTGGACCAACTAACCAAAATGCATGTAGAAAATATTTCTGTTAGAAAAGCATAGGCTGAGGCTATCGAGTGAGAGAGGTATCAATTAACATCTTACTCATATCTTCCTTTTGTTTCATCTTAATTTCCCTATGCTATAATTTGTGTTTTGTTTGGAGGACAGGAAAAACAATGGAGGCTTAAAAAAAAAAACTTAAAAGAGTTCAATTTTTTTTTTTTTTGGAAATATAATAGAAGAAATTAAAAGCAAGAACTTGTAAAGATCGAGTGCTTGGATATTACTATTGTTCTTTTCTTCTTATTATTTTTTATGTATTTAGTACAGGGTCTAAAGTGTCTCACTACACAGATTAGACCTGTGGAGATCTTTCTTGTTTTTTCAGCCTCCCAAGCGCTGGGATCACAGGTGCGCACCAGCACTCTGGGACTCATTCGAGGCCCTGGGGGCAGCGCTGGCACAGTATGGGGATCAGAAATGAATGCCTGGCTGTGTTGGCCTAAGTGATATTTTAATCCACTGAGCTGTCTGGCTGATCCTACTGGAATTTATTTTTTAAGTAATTCCCAAGTTCTGTTGATGGTGGTGGCGGCGGAGATCTATTTGGAGACTCGTGGAGATCTACTTATGGGCAAGTTCAGGCAGATGCACAGATACAGGGGGACTATGAGAAATGTTCCCTAAGCCACCAGAAGTCTACTTACTATCTAGGTTCTTCTTCTTTGAAGGCTGGGGGGTGGGAGGGTACATAATAAGGAAGCTCTCTAATTTTCCTAGGTAGAGACAAAAGTTGCAAAACTTATTTTAGTTTCCATGTTGATAAATTAAGGGAAAACTATGATGAAACAAATGTACTTAAAACTCCAAAGCAGAGCCAAGAAAATGAAATGGCAAACTGTAGTTATCAATGGAGCCTTGCTGATTTTCTTACATAGTGAAAGTCCCTAGGTCTTAAACTTGTCATTGCAGAGAACAGGAGGCCATTTACGCACTCTTCCTTTATTCTGTTTTTTGTTTGTTTGTTTTGGTTTTGTTTCCTTGTTTTTGTATTTAGTACAGGGTCTGCAGGGTCCACAGGTGCTCATTATGTAGATCAGACTCAGTGATTCTCCTGTTCTCAGCCTCCCAAGTGCTGGGATTACAGGCACACACCCACCACCTGCCTCAGTCTCAGTCTCAGTGTGCCCGGGGGCAGGGCTGGCACGCAGTACCAGGGATTGAATTTCTTCTTTTATTCTGATACTTTTTTTTATATGAATTTTCCCATTCCTATTTCCCCCTTAATTTTCTTGGGCTTATTTTATAATATTAGAATAAATGAGGGTAAACATTTTGGGATCTAAATTTTGTCTTTGCTGAGGATACAAAGTAACACAAATCCCGGTTTTTTTCGGGGGTAGGGGATCTGCTATACGTTTTCTTTTTTGAATTTTAGAAAAATATTTCTAAAATGAATACATAACATGAGATTAATAATATTTTTCACATTGTAAAAAATGATTTAAAAACTTAAATGAATATAACAAACTTGTGCAAAGTAAACATAGAGAAGAGTTTATAATTTAGTCATATAATAATTCATTCTGTTCCAAAATCAAGAAACATATTCATATAGTTAGAATTCTCAAAGTAGAAGGGGGTAGGAAATAAATATTTAAATATTTTAAATCTCTGAATTTAGTTAAAATTATAGCAGCACATTTCCAAGAAAAATGAACCTCTCTTGCACAAGAAATATGAATAAAATCATATCACCCTGCACAAAAATGAAATTGTCCAAAACTACTGGTAAAGAAAGAAATAATTAAAGCATATACATGGAAAGATTATTAGCTCTGGAAGAAAAATATAAATAACATCTTATTCCACATTAGGAAAAAAAAGAGCAAGTGGGTAGGAAACTAGACTTATTTATTCAAAGGACTAGAAACAAACAAAAAAAAAGAGATCTTTCCTCAGAAATGAATTTTTTACGTAGCAAATATAACTTTGAAAATTAAAAGTAAAATATTTTCCAGTTACACAAACTTGAAATATTCTAGTACCTCCAGACTTAGCACGTAGAAAATAACAAAGACCATAATCCAGAAGGCAAGAGAAGTTGCTACATGTTCCTGGATAAGGAATAAAGAGCTCTCAAAATGACAGTTATACAGGCCTATGTAAAATATAATTATATTAGATGAACCCATTTAAAAGATCATTGAAGATTTCCACAAAGCAGTATCAATCTTTTTTATTTTTTATTTTTTATTTTTTTATTTTTGTCTTTTTGAGACAGGGTCTCGCTATGCAGTTGAGGCTGGTCCTGAGCTCACTTTTGTAGCCCAGGCTGGTCTCGAACTCGCACCAATCCTCCTGCCTCAGCCTCCCGAGTGCTGGGATTACAGGCGTGCGCCACCACGCCCGGCAGCAGTATCAATCTTATGTCAGGTTATATTCATATTTTTTCATGTGTGTGTGTGAAAGACAAGGGAGAACTAATATTAAGTCAGTGGAAAACAGAAATACACTTTTTAAAGTTTCTAATAGTAGGAGAAAATATCATACCATGTCTTATCAGTACCAGTGTAAGTCAAAGAAACAGTGTAAATCATAAAACAAAATTAAAACTAAAAATATTCAGAAAACTAATTAGGTATTAATTAATTCAGGCTGCCACCCACACCTGAGCACCCTGAGTGTCCTGAAGCCTGAGAAAGAGCTCAGCAAAGGCTCCCAGGAT
This sequence comes from Myocastor coypus, assembly GCA_004027025.1. Lineage (NCBI taxonomy): Eukaryota > Metazoa > Chordata > Mammalia > Rodentia > Myocastoridae > Myocastor > Myocastor coypus. The sequence continues at coordinate 41,856 of PVJA010009736.1, forward strand.
GAGCCCTGGTGGCCATGGCATGGGCTCCAGAGGAACAGAGATTATCAGCCTCACTGCACTGGGAGTTAGGATTTCAGCAAATTCAAACTAACAAGCATTCCAAAGGACAGCTGATGCTGTCATTGTCTTTGGATGCTAATGTTTCTGGAAGAACCTTGAATGCTCAGGGACTTTCCAGCCCTACAGCTCATCATCTTCAGTCCTCTTCTGATTGCTTCAGCACTGGAATTGCCAGGTTGCTGCCAGCCCTCTCTGAATCAATAATCCTGCCAGACTGGGTCTGAGGACCAAGGAGCTGGATTCACTGGAGCACATGTACCCAGGAGTATGTGTATCCTTCTGATGCCACGTCCACGTAGGACTCAGTTCTGGTGTCAAACATTGACAAAATCGGGACCAACTTTCTACTTGAAACCATGCTAAATAGGGCAAGGTACTAGCTTTATGGCACTACTCATGGAAGCCAATTTATGATGCAACATGAAAGGCTCTCAGCACAACTTGATTCATGGGATGTGTTCACAAAATCTCATCTGAACTTCCATAGCCATAAAATATTTCTATTATCTTTGACATTACTTCTGTTATTCGCAGCAATAGATTCTCTCATTGATTGGATTGTGATGTATAATTATAAATCATGGAGAAGTACAGAGTGTACCTAAGTTTCCAAAGTCACAATATTGTTTAAAACATAAGCCTGGGAACATGGGAAATACCAAGGTAAAGTGATATCATTTATTTGCCTACCTGGACTTGATTTTTTTTGGCTGGCTCAGGCTGCCTTAAGGGTGGGGGTGGTGATCAAACTGCCTTCCCTGTGGTTGGCAAGGATTATGTGCACAGGTGCTTTAACCACTGAGCTAACCCAAAAGACTCCCTGGACTTGATTTTTATTTTCAGTATATTTTTTGATAATTAAGCCTTACAGTTACAGATTTTGGAATCATTTTCCACAGATCTTTCTTGAATTCAAGTCTGTCTGTCACTCTATCAACTCTTGCCTCTATAACTGTGTGTAAATCTATCTATCTATCTGTCTGTCTGTCTATCTATCTATCTATTTATCATCTCCATTTATCTATTTATCTATCTATCTCTCATCTGTCCTGTATTTATGTATCAATTATCTCTGTCTTACATATCATTTCCTAAGTGCTCCCTACCCCCTTTCTGCAATCCAGTCCTCCATGATTTCACTCTAGGTTGCTCCTATGGAGGAATCTTGATCTCCTTTCAACTTGCTTGTCTTCTATTCTAGTCTAGGTTTCACATCTCTTCCCCTCTCCATTTCCTACATTGTCACTTTCATTTTATTCCATGACTTCCAATATGGGCTCTAGAGTAGCTCTCATGAGCAACTGTAATAGAGAATAAAACCTTAGACTCTTTTCAGGGAAGACTTTTATGTCTAACATATCATATTACATCTTGTTCGAGGGACAGAAAGATCTTTCCAATTTGCATTTCTTTTGTTAATTCTTGTGGCTGTTTCCCCCCTCGCCCCTCAGGTTGGCCTAAAATTGTGCGAAGCTTTGTTGTAAACAGGTAGAAGTTCTAAATGTCAGTTCGAGATTCAAGCATTGCCAGATCTATCCTATTTTTATTAGGGCATAAACATGTTATAAAAGAGATTCACCTCCTAAGTTATTAAATAGAAGGAAATCAGTGAGAGGCATCAAAAACCATACTGTATGGGAAATACTTTAAAGAATTCCACAACTTCAGTGTCGTCTTTTGAAAAGTTTTGCACATCCAAAGAAATCACCAAATTCTGAGTGTGGTGGTGCACACCTGTCATCCCAGCTGCTGGGGAGGCTGAAAATAGGAGAATGTTTGTGAGTCCACTCTACATGACGAGACCCTGTACACCTTGAACTGAACACATAAAGGGAAAAAGGCAAAGATGAATAAAAACTCTTTCCATAACCAAAGACAAAATAAAAGCAAATAAACAAAATAATAAATAAATGTTAATTAATTCAAAATTAAATTAAATTAAATTAAATATTTCAAAATTATATTCAAAAATTAAAATTAAATTGTGATTCCAGCTAAGAGGCCAGAGTGTAGTGCACTGGTTCTCAACCTTTCTAATGCCATGACCCCGCAATACGGTTCCTCATGTTGTGGTGACACCAAACCGAGAAATAATTTTGGTGGCTACTTCAAAACTGTAATTTTGATACAGTTATGATTTACAATGGTTTTAGGTAACCCCTGTGTTTTGGTCAGTAGACCCCCGCCGGGGCCGCCACCCACAGGCTGAAAACCGCTGGTGTAGTGTATCACAAGTATGAATCTGTGATCAATTTAGAGTACTCACACAGTATTTGATTAGGCTAAAATATA